>WSZQ02118130.1:0-36958 GCA_019419845.2 Weissflogia rhopalogaster
ATCTCAAATGAATAGAAGGTACATATACCTAAAAAAAATTTAAAAAATACACTTCATAGTCTTCGAGTTTCAGTTGTATCTGTAGTAAATGACACACATTTTCATTTCACACGCTAGTAACGCGCATTTAGTAGTAATTGTTCATGTTGGACGCGCCCGAACCAGCGTCGTTCTCCGCCGGCAAGAACGGCATTGAGGGGCTGAACATCGGTGCGACTGTAGCCGTCGTCATCGTCGTGGATGAGCCGTTCGCTAGCATGCACGATGCCTGCGTGTGAGCACCGCCGCCGCTGCCACTGGCGCCACCTGAAGTGGCGAGATTTTGGGCAGGTGACGTCGGCGGCGAGGGGCTGTCGAGAGCGATCACCGCCGACGGACTGATGGGATACCCGGACGACGATACTGAGGATGGACCGGGTGTGACAGATACGCGCGATTGATTACTGCTTGAGGATATGCTGTTTGTGTCTGTAACAAACATTGGAATTGAAGTGTGAGAGAAAAAGTTGTGATGAAATATTCAATAAAAGGGCAAAACTGAGTGCTATATTTGTGTTTATATATCCTTTAAATTGCGCTCCTGTGATTTTTAACGGTATATTCTATGAAGTTTTCGTAGAATTGTTTAATACTTGTAAAGTCCTCAGCGTCCAATTACTCCAAACGGGGAAATTATTTACAAACCCGGTTTAAGTGTGACGTATATATACGTCCAACGAAAGGTGGTGGAACATGAAGAGGTCACGACTCCGAAATATGTCGTGTGTATGAAATTAGAGAATATTTGGGAACACATATCGGTAATGTCTTAAATATCTGGTATATATACGTCCAATAAATATTGGTTTAACACGTAGGACACGAATACATTTTTGTAGAAAATCTTTATTTTTCTCTTGCATTTGTTATTTTCTCAAATATTTATAAATAGAAATTGAAAAATGGCTACAAATTCTATTTACGACACAAGTTTAGGTTGAAAATTGTGGGAACATTACACATGACTTCGATATATTCATTTCTTTGAATAGAGTACATGCTTTAACATTAAAACATTTGGGAACTATATCAACAAAACCGGTTTTGAAATTTTGTAGAAAACCCTAATTTTAATTTTGCATTTCTTATACTTTCACATATATTTACAAATAGAAGTTGAAAAAATGTTATGTATTCCACTATATTTGATATTAAGTAAAAATTGTCAGAAAAAAAGTCTTAACTTGGAATAAAATACGAATCATATATTCTAGAAAAAAAATACTTTTTATAATCACAGTTTCGAGATCCAGAGGTACAATACAAATGTACCAATGTACTTATCTTTGCAATCTTATTGGTGAAGTCATTCTTATACTCTATATTTTTCCCGTTGGTGAATTTGTATAGATGACAGATCACATTTTTCAGTAAACTATATTTTATATTTAGAAAAAAGGATGAAAGTTATTTTACATGGTACAGATTTTAAAAAAACAAATGTAGACACAAACCCAATGAAATCCAGAATAAATGCGATGATGATGGAATGTAATCTTAAATCACCTTACGTCGCTTTACGGGTTCTACAGCTATAGTCATACCTGAAAACTTATTAGTGGAATCGGGCTTGGTCATGACAGCGCGACGCTTCGCCAATGGCTCGTCGTCATCGGAGTCGGAGAGCGTGAGATCGACGACGCTCTTCTGCATGACGGGCACGGGAGCGTTTTCTTCGACCGTTTCCTCTTCCTTGGTCTCGACTTTTTGTTCGCTCGATGATGTCGCATCACAACTTGGCGCATAATCTGTAAAAATACAAAGTTTAACCGAATGCCATGAAGAATTCAATCGTTATGACTAACCATCGTCGATAATCTCGATAGAATCATCCAGAGTTGTTGTCTTCTGCACGGGCTTAGCAACCGGTGGAGGTTTTGAATCGCTCTGTACACTCCATGAGCCATCCTTATGGAGTTGAATCTCTTTGATGTCCGAATTTACTTCAGGTGCATTTAGCACCACTTGAAAGTAGCCATCGATATCGAGGTCATCATACAGCGCTGGTTTATCGCAGACGGGACAAGTCCACGTCGGTTTGCGTTCGTTCATCTGGAGATAGAGAGATGCGTCGAAACATTGCAAATGGTTGCAAGTTTTCGCTCGGCAGGGATTCAGCATGCGCATCTTTCCGAGTGGACACATGAGTGAAACTCGAAGAGATGTGGTGGCAATCTCGTTATCAGCGTCTTCGTTTAGTTTCTCTTTTACTGCAAAAAATAAAGGAAATTTTAGATAGAAAAACATTTTTTTTATTTCTTGGAACTTGTTATGAACACAATTTACAAGACCTGGTCTATCAAAATTCCAAAAAGTATCGATACTTTTTTGCATTGATAGTAGGAATACTTTTTGATATCGAAACGCCATATAGCGTTTTTTTAATGATTGAAATATAGATAAATTTCGAAGATATTCTTTTTGACTTTTTTGGTACCACTAAAGTAATGAAATAGTCGAACAAAACTTACTAATGCCTCTGGTAATATCCGAATGTTTAACTCCACGTGTCTTCAAACGTTGAAGAAGATCCGACGAAGCTTGCTTGTGGACCAATGCAACAGTGATGGCGTAGACACGTCCGTAGTCATGAACCCACTGCACATTGATTGTGTTTGCTGAAGTTGGACTCAATTTAATATACTGAGTGATATTCACCGGTCGAGGTGGTCTCTTTGGATCAACTCCAGGTTTATTTGTAGGTACAGGATTCTGTAACAAGTAGAAACATTGATAATGATCATTTTGATGTTTTTACGAGTTTGTTTTTATACTTACTGGTAATGGGCATTGTTTATTGTTAACTTTAACGACAATCCCAGGCGGGAAGAAGTCCTCCTGTTTGCAGGATGTTTCCATCAAACAGAAACGCATCTGAATTTGCTTAAAATAATCCCCACGGCTGTTGTGGCGTACATCGCGGGACTGAGCAATGTCCGTGGCCTGTTGGGGTGTCAAATGAAAGTAAAAATTGCACTCCTGCAAGCGAGCCGTACTCATCGGCATCAATGTTGACGGTTTTATAAGCTCCGAGATAATGTCGAAAAATGGTAGTCGTTTAAATTCGACGTCAGGATGTACTGGATAGTTGTTAATATTTGTAGTTGGCGCAGAAATAGTGCGTTGTTGTGGTTGGTACTGTGCTGTGTTGTGGTAGGTCTGCTGGTACATATTCTGCTGCTGGCAGTAGGTTGCCGCTGCAGTGGCCGAGCGCGTTTGCTAAATCGAAACATTGAGGTTATTTCCATTCATAGATGAAGTTGCAAACAGTACTACAAAGAGAAGTAATATATAGTAACTTACTCTCACTGGATGTGATCTTGCGTCCATATTAAATGGATTCACAGCAGCGCGGGGAATATTTGCTGAATGTTGCGGCATGGTGGGTGAAATTCCACCGGTCGGGGTAGTCGAAGGTGAGGTGCTCGGTATAGGATTCAATGAACCGTTCTGTCTGAAAGTGAAACAGTAGATGTATTAGGGTATGTATCTTGGTTATTTGTCTAGTTCGATGACTCCACTAGTTTTGATACTTACTGAATGGTTTTGTACAACTCGCGAATTTTCTGGTGTACAGACGTAGATCGCACGCGCAGCAATTCGAGCGCTCTCTGTTGCAATTCGGTTTTGCGTCCGGTTTTGTTGCGCCCGGCGAAGCCCAATAGCATTTGCAATTCAGAAACTCGGAACGTAATTAGCATACTCTGTAACACAAACAGTCAAAATTGACGATCACAATCAATCAAACACACAAGCTGTGCGTCGTTGATATGCAGACACACTGACCCGCAGCTCGTCGATGTTTTCGGACATTTCCCACGGCGATTACGCTGGCCCACCGGAAGAACTGTTTGTTTGTGGTACATTTATTACAACACTGATAAACAAACAACGCGCGATGGCAAGAAGTATTTGGGCGCGCACGAACGCGGAGGTTAACCTAGGCTAAGCATTAAACTCAACCAAGTTCATTCGCATGCAATGCGCCGGAACCCTTTTCGGAAATTAAAAGCACCGAGATAAACGAACAATCATTCTCTCGATGGGACGAGACCAACTTCGATACTTTTTCTGACAAACACAAGAAAAAAATGGTCGCACTGTTCGCAAAACACGGTAAACGGGGACCACTCGATGGGGATCCTCTAGTAACGCTCCATTTTCCTAGGATAGGAAAATACCGTTTTGTATTGTCGCGCCATCTATTGAGTTATATGTTAAAAATCTAAAAAAACAAGTTTTTTTACATAAGAAAATTAAAGGGGGTGATTTTACCTATAAAACATGAAGATCTGAAGAGATAATATCAAAAGAAAATAACTTTTTAAATTTATTTGTGATAGTATAATAAGACGACACCTGTGAAGTTAAATATGAACTAAATATTCGAGCTTATTCGTGATAATTCGCATAATAACGAGGAATAAAATGTATGGTATAAAGTATTCCTTCTGGATATACCACTGATTATTATACTTTATTCTCCTTGTAAATATGTGTGACCATCGCCTAGAAATATAATGTATTTAGTCAAACCTATTTCTAATGTAAAGTCACGCATGCGTTATAGGTAGAACTGACGTTCTCTCATTTCTTTTACTCCGAAGCGTTCCCACTATCGTCACAATAAAAGAAACCATCAGTAAAGAAATATGATGTGTCAGGGAAACTTGAATTAGGTAGGCATTATTTAATTAAGTAGACAAATACAATAAAAAAAATCACATTGCACAGTTTTATATTTAACATAAAAATTTCATATAATAAAATTGACAATCAACATATAAAAAGATTTTAGATCAGTTTTATTGAATGTGCAGCCGACACCGAAATGTAAAATGGTATTTTGAAAATATTTATATTTATTGAATTTGATAAGAATTCATATCGCAATGTACTTGAGGATACTTTCTAACAAGGAATTCATTCATTGAGAAGAACATATTCTCATAATCCACGTTATTTACTTCTTCCGTATTGAATTTTTCTTCCACATGCATTGGATCGACGCCGTCGTTTGCAATTTTAACTTTTGTTAGGGTATCTGTAGCAACTTCTTCTATTGTATCAGGCATCTCTGCTGCAGTACCATTAATAACTTTATCTTCCATATCAAAGCAGCACATACTATCTCGTAGCGAAACAACTCTGTGATAAGCAGCAAGGACGCCAGGTGTGGTTACCTTTCTGATTACAATGTACTGACGTTTGCTGAGTCGAGCCTTTTTGAGTAAAGTCAACGAATCTATCTCAGGAAGTTCAACGCGAGCAACAACTGGTGCCGTCAGTCGGTGCAACATCTTCTTGGCTGCATCCGGATCGGCAAGGCAAGCCCTAATTAGGTGAATAGCATGATAATTACGTTCCTCTCGTAATTTCGTGCATAGAGCTCCAGCTAGTAAACCCAAGGGGTGCTTCTCACGTAGTACTTGAGACCGTCGACGTAAACTTCTCTCGGAGCAATCTATGGCGGACTTTCTAGGCCTACCTTGAATTTTGGATGACACTTTCGGTTTTTCTTTAGTTGGTGCTTTAATCATTTCATCGTCTTCCGTAGCCTCTGTGGTCTCATCAGGAGATTTTTTTGCTTTGCTTTTATTTGTTTTCTTAGATTTATCTGGACGTTTCGCTGGAGCCTTCTTTTTATTTTTCGGTGATTGTTTACCGTCTTTTTCAGAGTTTTTCTTAGTCTTTTTCGGTTTAGCAACTTTCCTTACCTTTAGTTTTGCAACTTTTGTAGATTCTTGCTTGTTACTTTTCTTTAGCCTTTGTTTCACGGGCTTTTTAATCGGTTCCATCTCAGCAGCAAGAGGATCTTCTGTATTTACGTCAGCAACGACGCTTTCTGCATTTATATTATCAACTGCTGACAATTCTTCCAAATTTACAGGTATTTTTTCTTCCACTTCTTCAGCATCAACAATTTCTTCTGCATCTCTCTTATCCAATACTGTAGATTCTCCCAAGTCAGCAACTTCATTAATCGCCTCAGCAGCATCACATTTTTGCTTTGTTAGATCTATGTTACACCATTTTTCCGGAATTTTGAAATCCTCCATTAGCCAGTCAGCATTAACTTTTTCAAACTTTTGATGGGATTTCGCCTGCGTCCATTTTCGAAAGTAATCATTGAAGAACCCGATTAAATAGCGTGGAAGATGATATTGTTTCTTGCCAATGACATTGTATTGTTCTATGATGTAGTCCATCACAATCTGTCTTTTTTCTTTTCGATATTTACAACCAGTCATTTTCTGGTGCAATTGCATTCTGGTAACCATTTTGGTCAAGTTTACCTGTATCAAAGGAAAATTTAAAGGTTAGATAAGGCTTTGTCCAAAATTATGTAAATTACAAACAAAAAATATTAGAAAATCGGAGTAGGCTCGGTTTATAACAATGGAAGATGTTGAAGGGGAGAGTCTAAATGATATAAAATTACCGGACTTGTGGGAGACAATGCTTTTTTGAACCTAGGACGGTTTTTTGTTAGTAATTGGCGTCCTATGTTTGAAACGTTGCCTAACTTATTGTATTTTTTCGATAAATATTGAAATTTTAAACTTTGTGATTTTATATCGTTATATACTTTACAACGTGTTTATATGTAATAGAAAATATTTAAAAAAGGGTTCTAAAATTGGTTATGCTACGCTTTTTAAAATTTATCTTTAAAGAAGTTTAGTGTATGAGAAGTTGCCTATTGTATTAAATAAGATGATCAGAACATATAAATGACTAAGTGAAACTATTAGAATATCTAGTTTGCTTACTTTGTAATAGTTGGTATTGAAAATTATTATGTAAATGTCATAAATTTACCGGATTTGTTGGATTTTTTTGTTCAACCTACGACGATTTTTTGTTACTAATTGGCGTACTATGATTGTAATGTTGCCTAATAATGCAAGTTTTAAATTAAAATCCTGTCATTTCAGATTTTTGCTGCAATTTTATAACATTATATATATTTTATTACGTATAACTCTTTAATAGAGAAGTATTCTAAAATAAATAAAACTAGATTTTTAATTTTTTTTAAGTAAGGTATGAAAAGTTGCCTATCGTAGTATTTATTACAAATTTGTATAAATAGTACAATTTAATTAAATTTTGGAAAACAAAACATAGTCGTAGCTTTAAATCTGCTTTCATTGCAGTTTGCAAATAGACACGAGAAAGTATGAGAATCCATATTCGAGTATTTTCCCCTTCAAGGTTAAACTACAGCACCCCCACTTGTATGATTAATTTTATTCTCCAATGTGTTGTGTCCGCGAAGTGATCGTTGAACTATAGTGGAAGACACAACAACTGGTATTGTCCTGTACTGTGTGTCTTGTCAACCTGCTGCTGATCGCCGATAAGTGATTATTCGTGTCGCATCGAAGGAATAGAGACAAAAGACTTCGCATCGATTCCAGCCGCCTGGCTTTCGTCGCACGCATAATCTCATCAACGTTTATGCAACTGTGCAGCCATCATCTGTACGAGCATCCGAGGCGGCAGCAGTAGCAACGAAACCGCAACGAAAAGGGACTATTTATAAAACGGCGATCGAACGATCCGCGCGTTCCGTACGCGAATTTGTGTGCTTGATGGGTCTGTGAAGCGACCTTCACCCATTTCAATCGCGTACTCCTGAGTGCCCAACCCGACGACGTAGCGCGATGTCAAAATTTACGCCGATCATCCCCACGTACAAACTGGTCATCGTAGGCGGTGGCGGCGTTGGAAAGTCGGCGATAACCCTGCAATTCATTCAGGTACCTTTCCCATGTTATCAACGAAGGCGATTTTTGTAGATGCTTTAATTGATATAGTTTCAAATTCGGTTTAGCTGGCATATGCAGGTTGTTAATGTGGGATATGCCCATGGGTTTGGCCTTCAGCTGTCTTTATTTGGCGAGGAATTGCGTGAGATAGCCTTGTGCGTAAACCCACACAATTTCAGCTCAAGAGATTAGCATAATAGGTTGTTTAAATATGTTCTTGCCAAGATTCGGAATGGATTTGTGATTTATGAGTTGGCATTCTTTTTTTTTAGAGTTTCTTCGCGCCGGATTATGATCCTACTATTGAAGATTCCTATACAAAACAATGCGTTATTGATGATATTCCTGCTAAGTTAGACAGTAAGTATAAGTTGAATTTCATTTCTTAAGATTCTAACATTATGTAGATTGCATTTTATTGTCAGCACATTCCTATGTCAATTCCGAATGTTGCCAGGTGGTGTCACAAAAGTATCGGCATTTATTGGTAGCGATATTTGAGGTATCGATAAAAAATAATATAAATAGTTGGTATTTATAGATTTTCGGGTATCGATACTTCAGAACATTATTCATCGATATTTCAGGTATTCATATTTTAGATTGATACTTATCCAAATTTCGGATATCGATATGTTACGAAACTATTACTACTGAACGATCTCCTTGCCATCTGCAAGTGAACACTATAAGCATCTCAAAAGATTCCTATCATTGAGTCATTTTCGTCAAACATTGAGAATATTCAGACCACCAAACTTACAGAAATTAATATGTTTATTCGGAATGAATTATTTGATTAATTTGAAAATCTAACACCATGAACGTTTGCCGATTCTTTCAATACGGATAAGTCTCGATATTTTTTTAACATATTGAAACCCTGAATCATGACTCGTTGGAATTGTTGCAGTGACAATTTTGAATACTTTTTTTTTGTTAATTTAAAAAGCCGTTTTTGAAATATATTTTACAAAGTTTTATTTTAGAATATTTTTTATTTTTATTTATTTATATTTTAAAGGTTAGAATTTTTACCATATATATTTTTTTCAAAAATGTAAATATACTATTTTCAGTTTTGCGAAACTCTTTTGTCAGGGCGTGTATTCTCCTTAGAAACCAATATGTTTCAAGGTCGAAGGTGTAACATGTTCTTCTCTAAATAATATTTTCTCTGGAATTTGGTTACTTAATGTATTCTTACTGGCTATTTAACCAAATAAACATACGTTTTTTTGCTACTTATATTTATATGGCTTCAAAATTAGATCACTTATTGCGTTTCATTGATAGAAAATATGATAATTTTTAAATTGCAGTATTGGATACTGCCGGTCAAGAAGAATTTAGTGCAATGCGAGAGCAATATATGCGCTCTGGCGAAGGTTTTCTACTTGTCTTTGCCGTCACAGAACGTTCCAGTTTCGAAGAAATGTACAAGTTCCATAAACAAATCCTCCGCGTGAAAGACCGAGAAGAATTTCCAATGCTTATGGTTGGAAACAAGGTAAAAACGTAAACACAATATTCAAATGAATTTTGTCTAATTATGTCTTACCGCAATTAAAGCTGGATTTAGATCATCAAAGAGTCGTACATCGCGAAGAGGCCGAAACGCTTGCCCGCCAATTGCGGATACCATACATCGAGTGTAGTGCCAAGAAGCGTATCAACGTCGACAACGCGTTCGAAGAGCTGATTCGCGTCGTGCGACGGTTTCAGCTCAATGATCGCCCACCGGCGAAACTGTCGCATAGCAAAAGCAAGAAGAAGAAGTGCTGCCTGATATGAGAGCAGCTGACACACCGTTTTGTGTGCGACGAATACAGAGCTTTAAGTGTAATTGTATCGAAAAGTCGATCAGCCACTGCTTTCGAGACGATTTTAGTATTTACGATTTTACTACATCACACACTCTTACCGCGCAGCTATATAACTGTTTAACAAATTGTCGTCAAATCAAAACAAACAAAAAACATACACATATATACTCACAGCGTGCACAAATTTACAATAAACCTACGCGAATTGATAGACTAACTAATTATGTCGCAACTATACAACAATGCACGTGCATTAACTGAAACAAAGTGGCGTTTTTATGTATATCTGAAACACCAATCTAAAGTAACAAATAATTTTATTTTTATATATAGCTATATTATATATTAATGTGTGGACGTAAACTATTACACATTTTACTACTAGGCGGATAATGAATCGGGACGAATATTTTTCTATACGCACTATCGACGAATATCGATTGGACGCAGGACGGCAGACGATTTGTCACGCACACTGCCAAAAACAAATCATTTAGACACGCATGAAACACCTAACACACAAACATATTGTTGTCAATTACTAATCGTATCAGAGCGTCATAGGGTTGCCTAAAGTTTGCGGATTTTGTAATCCTATAACAATGGTGATTGGTTGGAGAGCTATTTAGGGAACAATTGTGAGGTTCAACGTCTTCCTGTAATTGTTTTGCGCGCTCTCGAGCGCGAGTGAGTGTATTGTTGATGTGTGAAAAACGATCTGTATGTTCCATGTTCGGATTTGGTTTACTAACATTTGTTTGGCGTTCGTTTTCACTGAGGTTGACGAATGTAAAACATCTATTCACGTTATATGCTCGAATGTCGAATGATAAAATGCATAAATAAATGTGTCATAACCAGTTGTTTACGATATTAATTTGTATACGTTTCTGGACTCGACAAATGGAGAATGAATTGCCCCTAATTAAATTTTTATAAGAAGTTATGTATGTAAGCTTAAAAGCTGAGTTCATTAACGTGAAACTCATTATTTTGGGAAAAGAGATTACGTGCAGAAATTGGATTTCAATTAATGTTATACGTTTCGAAGGGCTTTTTAATTAAACATATATTCATTACCAATGTATACATTTGCGATAACCAAAATAGCACCCAATTAGGGGTTACGTTTAATATCTTACAATTTATGGGATATTGGGTTAACTTTTATTTTTACGCAAGAATGCGCTAGAATGCTTTTTGTGGAAATTGTTTTTACCTAAATTCACAAATATCGTTAAAACTCGGCATTGATAATTAACCTAAGCTAGGTTCATTCTTTTGCTGGTTAATGTGTAAAACAGATGAATAATTAAAACGTTGCAGTTCGCCATTTGCCACACAGCGTGGTAATCACACACATGCTGAGAACAAGATTTGTCCCTCCGGACCATACCCTGAGGAAACACTAATTTGGGAGAGACTAAATAAATGAAATCCAGCTAAGAAATATTTGACTAACAATTTTATTATAAAATTATAAAAACATCATGTGATCGAGATATACACGTTACTACAATGCAAGTTCCCACATTGGTGCCTAGATATACATTAAAGCTTAATTGTAGTAACACTTCACCTACAAGAATCTATGTACACATTATTTAATCCATACAAGAATATTTTGTAAGTCGTAATTGCATAATTTACGACCGTATTGAGTCCACACTCATGTAGGTTTGTCACAAATACACTTATACACATTGGGCTGCATACGTGGGATCTACACGACACAACTCTAACCTAGTCTGTCCGTTAAACGCTTTTAACGGGAGGTTAAACATTAACGGGTTTGTGAATATCGAGTTGCTCCGGTTTTTCGGAACCGCTTTGCCATCCGGAATCAATGGTGACATCGCTATGACTGCTCTGACCACGCGTTTCCTCTTCACCGCCACTGTGAGCTTCGTTATAGAGTAGGCCAGCTGAATTTGTACCCAAATTTTTCATGAGGTTCGAAATTGAGACGTTACGACGCTGCTGATTGCTAATTTGTGGAGCAAAATAGTTTTGCGCATAGGTTAGGCCTGAAATCGTGGTTGTGAGATTGGAAGAGGTTCCCGGAGTAGGGCGATACCCTTGTGTTTGCTCTTGGATAACTTCGTATTGCGCATCAGGCGCGAGGAAGCTTTCAGCATCATAATCGGTCACACATCGTTCAGAAGTCGGAGTAACGCAGTCGTCAGTGGTTTCTGTCATTGGAGTTTGGACTGAAGATGCCAAACTGTTACATGAAATATCTTTTGGGAGTGTAGTGGAAGTGCTTTCAACTGGGAGAGGTAATGGAAGACGAGAACGTGTTGAGAGTCGGATTGCGTGTGCAACACCACCTGTTGGTCCTGGGTAAACTTCTAGTGCATCTTCATTCGGATTATCAGCCCGTTTCTCAGTTGCTTCGTCGTATAACGATGAATCTTGACCATCGTTTCGAACTGAAATGTTACAGCAGCTGGATACATCTGCGAAGTAAACTTCCGATTCCGTGGGTTCCAATTTTTGAGGGCTAGCCTCTTGTTTTTGGAAAGCTGCATTTTCAACACCTTGAAGACGTGGTAAAAACCTACAGTTTTCGTCCTTCACCTCGGTGGCCTGTTGAAGGGTTGGTAAATTTGGCTCGTGATAATTATGTTCCTCCTCTTTTGGAACATCTTCCTGGAAAACTGCTTTCACATTTGTGCGGCATGCTGAATTTGGTACTGCGTTCTTCATGGAAGACATATCCATTCTCTTCTTCACTTTACGAATTGGTAGAGTATGAGAAATTCGTTCGCCATTACTGGAAGTGTCAGTATGATCATTTCCATCATTTTGATGATATTCCACCTCTCCGGTATTTTCATAGTTATCTTTATGTCGCGATCGACGTTCTCGAATCTCCCTCTGAAAATCCTGCAAATTCCGCAACGACTCTTCATTCATTTGACAGTGATTCTCGTGCGTATGGTGATGGTGTTGATGTTGGTGAACGTGATGATATCTCGCTGGAGAGCTATGTAAACCTCTACGAGCAGGTGAGTTTGGATTGGAATACGGTGGCGGAGGTCCCCAAACGTAAACCCCGGGAGGATTGCGATCTAAAACGCTATAGCTCCCTGTGGACGAGACAGGGTTACCATCCTCTCGATTGGTAAAGCCGTACTGACTGTCAGCACTGGAGGCTATCCCTTGATAAGTCAGCGAATTTTCCCTGGGTGAGTCCTGAAGTTGATTACGGGACCATGGGAGGCGACGCCAATTCCAACCGCTTGCACTTCGACTCTCGCTCGGCATATCTTCACCCGGATTTGGTGAGTAAAAGTTTCCAACGCGTCCCGGGGTCCAGAAACGCTCGCCACTATCCCATGGATAAACCTGTGGTGGCGCAGGAACGATTTGGGGATAGCGACATTCATCGCAACAGCTGCAATAGGTCGGCGCCGGCATTGGTGGACCACGCATTGAACTAGGTGCACTCGCAGGTGGCGCACCATGTTGTTGATAGAAAGAGCGGCAGCGCAGTTCTAATTGTTCCCAGTACATCTTTTTCCTTTCATGGCTAGAAAAAACAAATTTATTATTCCCCTCAACTTTTTGGGTATCATCTTAAAAACCTCAAAGGTTAGGCTTACCTCAATAGTTGATAAACCAACATGCAGGAGAAAATGCAAACTAATATTCCACTAACAGAGAGCCCAAACATGGCCCTCAGACAAGTATAGAGTGCGCCGTGAATCACTTCGCAGTCAGGTGTAGAGTCGAAAACGAAACGCATGCCTTCATCAGTCTGAGGATGAGCCTCCAAAAGTACAGAGTAACAGGTACATGTCCGAGTCTTCTGTGTATAGACACATTCACGTAATGTTTGTAACCGATTCATGTGAATAACCGTCGTTGTGATGGTTACCAGAACACATGTAAGGGCACAGACCAAACAGCAAACACCACAGACTTTCAACTAAAAATAATTAGCCATCAAACAATGCACTTCAATCTCCAATGAACAACTTACAAGATAGCTGTAGCGGTTCTTCCTTCTTGCCAAACTCATTACACACAATCCAGTCAGAATTAACTAAAATATAAAATTAATATTATGCCCAATTTCCTGAAAATGGAAGAAACAACTTACCATCGTGGCCGGTACAAACGTGGGTATAGTTTCGAAGTAACCCAACGTGGAAGTATACGAACGCAGCAGAAAGTATACAGCAAGAAAGAGCGCCCCGAGGATGGTGGCCAAACCACCACACGCACAACACCAGAAGACATATTTTCGTATCCGTCCTCCGCCTGGACTTGCTGTGAATCAACACCACCATCAGTATTCAGTGAATGACACAAAGAACGAAATTAAAGAGTAAATTGCTACCGGTATTAATCGCATATGGAAGCGACTGAATGGGCATCGATCCCACGTGCGGCACATGGTATTGCACCACCTGCATTACGGGATAACCGTGCATTTTACTGCTGTGGTGGGTATTTGTTTTTTGTTAGAACTATCGCAACGTTTTTGCTGGCGATTTGGGACTAGGACGCTGGTGAATATACGTCTTCACAGGACGCAGGACTACAGCTTCATGGATATAATACAGGTTCGTATTTGATTGTTAATTATACTTATTTCAACTTGTTTATTTCAAGATAAGGAGGCATTCTTGGGTACTTATAATTATAGAATAATGATATTTGTATATTCAAATGTTAGGTAATTTGTAGTTATTCTGAAAAGTTGCGTTTTATCAGGGATATTAAAATACGACTCTGTAGGTTACTATAGTAACGAAGGGTCTTTCTCTCGAAATATCGATAATTCACTGCTATGCGCGGGCAACAGGCACCCTGTTTGCTTTGGTGGGGATTAAATTCAAAAGTTGCCCTCTTTATTTGTACTTACAGAACAACTGATATTTTTACGAAAATAGAGAGCAAAACTATGCCCTGAATTGTAACGGTGCTAGATATTTCTCCATTAAAAAGAAAAACGCATGATAAAAAAGATTTGCGGAAGTATATCCTTAAATGCATTGAGTGAGTATTTTGTAGATTTATATTGAAATATTCTAAGCATGCCTAAATAAAGCTAATGACCATAACAGTCGATGATCGGTAAAATCTAATAAAAAGTTTAAAATGTACTTACAATCAACATGTCGATATCGTCTCCTCAAACTTTCATCATATCTCGGCCGTGGTGGAGGTCGGGGCGGCAAAGCTGGTGGAAGTGGACTAATCTCAATACGATCATCCGCTTCAATCTTGCGCTCCTGCTCCTGCGCTACTGTCTCAGCGTCACTAGCGTTCTGCAGATGGCACGTGCAGTTTACAATCGCTTTGGGAGGCGGTTGAACGGGGGCATGCACGTGTACATGCACTTGACTAATGGCGTGCGTGTGAGCATGATTGGCGGTTGGTGAGGCCACCCCCGTCTGTGGGAAATGCGGATGCGGCGGATGAGCCGGATACTGCATCGACACCGGTGAGATTCGATCACGGTCACGTTCCGATTTGCTGATCTCACCGCCACAACTGCAGCTGATTGTGTCCGATTGGTAGGCATGATCAAGAGGTGATGGCTTGTGATCCGATGGCGATGGTGACGACATTTTTGTAGATTATTTTCTTTACACTGATCACCTTACATCTGTTCCAAAAATATTACGATTCTTTACTTAACTCAAATTGAAACGTCATGTAAGTATGGTGGTTACTATTAGACTGAAGGATTTTTATTCCCTGGGGTGGCTTTTAGTGATTCTAGTGGGTGGGGATTTTGGTAACTTTAATGCCGGTTTCACACTCGTGATAATCGCACCTTGCCGTCCTTTGTAAAGCGTTTTGTAAAGATTTGAAGCAGGTAGACGATAGTAAAATATATACGCCTTCAGGTAGGTTAAACCTTCGTGCCAATGGTAAAGGTTTCCAATTATCTGGTGCGTATTTTAGTTTTTCTGAAAGGATAATATCTATTTCACAACATTTTACAAAAGGTGCATTTCACGGTGTTTTGGTCAGTTGGAATTTAGTGCAGTTTTTCTATCGCGTGAGAATTCGACTTGGTTGGAGATTTATGCATAGAAAGACACCATTCAAAAAACACACATTTGAAAATGATTTTATCTGTATACCACCTGAAAAAGAAAATATTCGAAATCATTGTTTGGTGGTAAAAGTATTGATACTTCAATTTTCGAAGGGCTTTGTAGCATGACGCATCGATTATTCGGAAGCTTTCCTTCTTCACGCTTCAGCAATTTTTCACAATTGCCTAATCTGCAGAAGTGCACATAGCATGAAGTTTGCGAATTTTGGGGCAGGTGGTATTTTTGTAATTTTTTGAAAAACGTGGGACTAAAATTTTAGGAAAAATTTACATATTTTGGAAATTTTTCTTCAAAAGTATGTTACCAATAATACTTGGGATTGTGGATAATTTCCTTTTACCTTTATTTTTAAAATCTTGTCTTCATTATCAGAGCAATAGATCCAGCTTTGCGAATAGCTTTATCAACATGAATAGGTATCGATATATCGGAGGCGTTATCATTATTTTATTAATATTGTTCCGCCACTATATCACATGCTTATATATTTAAAAATGTTTACTTCTAGTTGATATCTCAACTGATATAAAAAAAAACTAAGAAAACCTGTGTCAGTTCTGATTTTATTTTAATGTGGTACCGCTTTTAAGTGGCACTTAACTGCATCTTCCTGTACCATCCGTGGGTGAAACGCATATTAAAACCCCGCACCAGATGAAAAGGAAATAATGAATAAAACAAGCAACGGCCTGGCACGCAGATGCAAAGTGAAAGAGTTTCAGACGCAAGTGCCCAAAGCAAAAGAGGTATGCGAATAGGTCATAGCGTCACATACGCTCCTCCAGTAATATCCTCCATGAAATACAATGCTACAAACTGATAACAAACACAATGCCTCCTTACGCTAATATTGTTTGGAAATTACCTTGAAATTGCCACGAAATGATCTTAATCCATAAAAGAGCACCATTATTAAGTCACATTTTAGAATTATTCAATTTTAAACAAATTTAAGAGCTTTTATCAGTATTTTCAATATCAATATGTTTAGAACGACTTTACTGCAAAATATTCTGAAGCACTCTGAATATAGATTAATCCTCTGGTGTTTATCGCCGGTTTGATGCACAATTATTCCGTTTTACACAGGATGCAAGTATATTTGCGATGGCTGCCACCAAGACAAGCTGAGCGGTCAGTTGAACGCGTTGAACGGTATAAACCGGGCGTCGAAAGAGCGTCCGCGGTCGGTTCAACCGCAGGCGGCAATGCAAAGAATGAGAAGACGCCGCGTTCGGCTCAAGAAGAATCGAGAGATGCGTGTTTATGTGCTAGTGTTAGTGGCGGCCGTTGAAGAAGAAGGCTGTGTGACGGTGCTCTTTGCGTAAACCTTGACGCTGCCAGAGGCGCACGCTGGAATGCGGCTGCCCCACCGTGGTAACCACCTCTTTTACATCATGGGCACTTCGATCGGTCTGCAGCTGCCGTTCGGGCGCCTTGAAAAGGACTTCAATTCATTTCAAAGTACCGCCGATTTGTTCGACCCCATTGCCATCGAATAATTTAAAAACATTTACGTGCTATTATGAGTATTTTTAATTAGAGTCTCATTGAGCTTATTTCAATATTTAATATGTTTACAGAGGAACTCATTATAATACAATTAAATAAAACAAAATGTTTAGTACATAACTAAAAGAATAAAGTGTTTTGAGACAAATTTTTGATCTTATTAAAATAAGAACTGGATAACATGATATCTTAGCACGCTGATTGACAATTTTCAAAAATTTCTTAGGGTATGTCTATGTCTATCATGGCCGGACCAATTCATTTCAAAACAGATAGTTAGGCGACCTTCAGATTAAGAGCGCGCTAGGCGTGGCTTCAGAGCCTAGTAAGACAATGTGACTAATATATTTAAAAGGAAATGAATCGGCTGGAAGAAACGTTGCAAAACAAACTATCACCGTTTAACAATGTATTTAAACGGACAGACAAGGCTAGACATAACCTGAAGCCGGCTATGTGAAGAGCCACTTCAGCCCCTTCAAGCCTGAATAATTTCACGGGTCGGTTTTTACAAGCTTTTTTGAGATAACGAACCTCGCCATTACAGAAAGAAAGATTACTAGGACGAAATTTTGTATCAATGACAATACAGAAAATTGAAAACAAAGTCATGCCGCCGCAATTGAAAAATTGAGCTCGACAAAGCCACGCTACCATCATAGTATGAACGACGCCTAAGCCAACTGTATCAAAGATACATGAGAAAATACGAGAAACCCGTAGTTGATGTTCTGTAAAAAACGCAACCATTCTCTCGGAGTTTGTCAACTTGTGGTAATACAAACATTGGAAATTGTAAAATTACACATTTTATGTACTTTCAGTTTGCGTAACAATTCTATAATTAAATACAAGAAAATGTTGGTTCACAAGAATATATTGTCTACCAACAAAGTAGTTACAATAATATACAGGAACAGTAGCGAGGAGCGCAGGGTATGATAAGTGCGTGCAGGCGTGTGTTTTTTATATCGCAATTATTATGATAATAACACGTTTAAAATGGCAAGTGCAATCGTAGATGCATCAAGTTGAAGGCCGTGCCTGCTGGCGGTTGTACATTCACCCTACGGCCTCTTTAATTAGTCTGCTTTCTTGCGTTTCTCACAGCGTAACTGCAGCTTTATACATAGGCTTCTCTAATTTTACAGCGTCAACTTATTTTAGTAAATATTATATTCTTTTATTGAATCGTTAAAGGACTATAGTGAAACCTGCCTGTGTACGGAAAGTCATGGGACCAATCATTTTCCTTTGTTCACAGGTTCCCACATATTCCATGAATAGATGATACTAGGAGGGGGGAGGGGAAATTGATTTTTGAATATAATGGGCGCAAAAATCTTTGCTATAAAGTTGTTTGATGTAGGTTAGACGTATTAAGAGGACTGGGATGGGACCTGTACCACGTAGCGACAAAATGTGGAATTAAATCTTGAAATGCAAACTTTGTTCTAAAATATATTCTAATCTGCATGTTACAGCTTGCCAGACTCAACTTTCATGAGTTATAACATCGTTTCTAAGTAATCAAATGATCAACTGTCCCAGGAGTTTGAAGATATTTTCACGCTGAATCGATTGATGATTTATAATCCTAGCAATATGGGAAATATGAAAAAAGTGAAATAACATGCAGATTAGAAAATATTTTCGCATTTTACCGCTACATGGTAACGGTCGGACCTGGTCCTCTTAACTTAACTATAAACATAATAATCTGTACAGATAATGAAAACATAATATTACAAGTTATATAAATAGTCAAAGGGCTGGAAATATTCTATATTTGGAGAATATCTATTTATTAATAACAAATTTGAATAAAACTAACAATTTAAAACTCAGACGAATGTTTAAAATTCCATGGGTTCTGAATACGGTCCTGTCGAAACTAACCTACAAACGTCTAGATACAAACGCGAATATTTAAAAATATTTGAATACGTTTAGATCACAGATCATATCCACCACAGATTACTATTACATAGAGAACTAGCTGCAGTGAAAAATGAAACTTGAAATAAAACGTAGGAAAATTCATGAAGTAATGGAATCAGTGGAAAATGATGAAGATAAACGAGCTGCTGCTATTGATTTCGTACTCAAGAAACTGAAAATAAAGCCCGATGACGAGCGTAAAAAACGTATTTCCAAGCATCTCGAAACAACATTTTTTGCACATTACTTTCGCCGAATTAGTACATCTAAAAATGCAGATGACCAGCGAATCGCTCAGTGGTTAGATGTCGATTGTACAATCCCTGGTTCGTTACTAGAGAAATCAAAACCGCCACCACCACCATCGCCATCCGAGCCTAAAATCAAGAAAAAGCAAGGTCGGCCAGTAAAAGCCTTTGAGGACAGTTCCGTAAGATCAAAAGGAAGAAAATACAAGGAATTGACCTCTGGCAATTCTTTGGAAATACTGAAATATGCGGTTACTGGAAAACTACGTGAAGAGGGTAATTTAAATGCCGCAAATCTAATTAAGGAGATTTTAAGTTCGCCGTCAAGAGCTAAAGAGATGTGGACCTTATGGAAGACTCCGGAAAAACCACATATACAGCTAAGTGATTTACTATCTTTGGAGTTGATGCAGAACGCAAAATTGAGTAAGAGACAATACATAATGGCGAGAGATATTACAATGAAAGGCACGCTGGGTTCGTATGGCAAAATACAGAAATTGAGGCACAGTGTTTGTAATTTTGAGATTGAAAAGGAGCGAATTCTTGCTGAAACAACCTCAGTCCCTGCAGTAGAGGAAAAAGTGCCAGCACCTGTGGAAGTTCCTTGTTTTGTGCAACCTATTAATCCTGAACCTTTGCAGTTAGATTTTAATAATACTCATATGTTTTTCACAATAAACTGACTTTATTGTTTCATTTTTTAATTATTGCATTTAATTTCTTTTATTATTATTTTTTAATTTAAGCAAACATGTACATTTCTAACACACTGGATGTGAAGAATAAAAACTATCTCCATATTTATATTATATAAAATTCTATTAAGATATAATATAAAATATATACAATTTGCCATAATTAAAGGTTGATTTTTGTATTTAAAATAATCTGGTACTTTTGACAAAACTTTAAAATTTTCAACTACTTAAGAGAGGAGAGAGTGTAAGAGGCTACGATAGCTGACATTGATACATCAATTCTAATTAGTGACACTGCAACAGAAACTTCAATCAAAATTATATCATTATATAATTAGTATCGAAATTAATTAATAAAAAATCTAAATTCAATACGTTGTTGAATAACTTCCTTATGTGTATATTATTTTTATGGGATTAGATGTATAATTTATGTGGAAATGTATGCTACGCAACTTTATAATATAATGAAAATTCGTTAGGAGGTTGATTACTTAATCACAAATAGATTTGTCCCTGTTTTGATTGTATTATTTCGATGAAGTATTTGGAATTAACCTGATTTGATAACAATTCGCTGACAAGGTCCAACAGTAGGCAATTAAATGTACACTAAATTTGTTATTACATAACCTAGGCAACAAAACATGCAAAATAACAATTTTACCCAAATATAGAAAAATGAAGCAACGGCGCTTTAATTAATCATATCCAGCACCGCTATTTATTATCATTCCCAGATGTATAGAAGAATGCTTCAAAAAACATTCGTTTTATGAGTTGTACAGATTATGCCTCGTTCAGACTGCGTTCGCAGCGATTCGCTAGGATATAACAATCATTGGTAAATAGAGGCTTTCAAATCGTCAGGGTGGTGCGGTGGAACGGACATATAAAATACTTAATTTAAATCATTCATTAAGATGAGTACAATAGTTATTTGAACTTAGCTTTATACTATTATTTTCAAGAATTGTACTTCTTAAAAAATCTTTCATATTCCTCGAAAGTACTTATTTTCATCAGTTTGTACGCAATTGCACTGCATGGTTCCCCATGTGACTACATGGCCGACAAAAAGAGGGCTTTCTTTTCGGCCATTCCCGGACAAGGGTTGGTTGGGTCACTCTTTACTAGTTACATGTCCATAAAATGTTTTTTGAATCAAAAATTGTACGCTCACAGTAACGAAAGGGCACGTTTTTTTGAAATACTGCAAACAAAATGCCTTTACCATTGGCGGCATTTTCAATTTAATCCATGAAGTCGCGTAGCGCGATGCGAGTTGGGTTTGAAAGGGACCTTAGCAAGTGCTAATGGAAGGGCGCAGCCGCAGCAACCGAGAATACAAGCGATAGGCATCTGTCAGTCTGGCTCGCTCTCCCGAAACGTCAAAATATGTAAGCAACGCGAGTTTGCGTCGTGTGTCACTATTTGTTATTCAGTGTTGTGTTTAGTGAACTTTTACATTTAAAGTCGCTACGTTTCTGCATTCGCAGACGCGGAGAAACTCCACAAATAATCGCAATAGACGCGCAAACAACGACATCAGTTGGCCGCCAATGATGCCCCAAACTCGACGTGATCCCATGTAGCCCGCATTCGCAATGTATTTCCCGATCGGTTGGCCGAAAGTTTTAAAAATCCCTGACTTGGGTGACACGCGCCTCAAGCAGGTCACATCGAACCGGGATCGAATCCTCTTTGCAATCCTCACGGACGACGCACTAGCGATTTGGTTCTGTAAGGTGAGCTCCACACCCCCTGCTGCACCTTTTTTTTCGGTGTCCCTATTTTCTAGCAAGAGTGTAAACAATAATGTAGGACACCTGAGCTGATATAAATCCTCCCAGATGCGTGTGCATATTTAATTAGAGAGAGTTATGTCATTCTCGTGGGTTTAAACTGTATGCTAATTGAATTATTTGTGTTTTGCAGCCATGTGTGCCGATTGTTGTGCACCGAAGATCAAAAGAATCGTTAGAGAAACTAGGAACAAATATTTTAGTAGAATGGAAACCTGATTCAAGTAAACTGGTTTTAGTTGTATGTATTTTTAACAAACGCATAGTTTTATTGTTGAATTCATAAACTGTTATGTTGTAGACTTCAGAGGGACATTTACTATTTTATAGTTTAGATGTTATCTCTGATCAAAAGGGACTTTATGTCCAAACCGACTCACCGCATGCAAATCTTAGGCGGGACAGTGCGGAACTTTTTATTAAAGAAATTATCCCACCTTTACAATTATCCCTGGTGAGTATTTCCATTTTCCCAGCGTTTATGAAGTGTTGTACTAACAGTCATTTTTTACACAGAACGAGGAATCTATGGTGTGGGATGGGAAAATTACGAGCATTGTGTGTATTACAATGACGGAGTTGATGGTCGCTACGAGTAATTCGCATGTGCTGCGTTATCGTTGGGACGGTACGCAGAATCGCGATTATAATTTAGATTTAAGACGGATTCCGTTCTGTATCAATCAACAGGTATCTAAAGGTAAATTCCTATTGGTTTATTTTTATCTAATGCCGCTTTGCACCATTTTAAATATGTATTTTTACATTTCTGATTAATAAATACATTTCAATGGTATACAATTAGACGAAGAGTAGTGACCTTTTTAGTTTTGGCACAATTTTACCGATTTGCCGGCACAAAAAGAGCAAGTTTGAAAATTTGGTCCAACTCGATCAGTAGCCCAATTACTACACACTCAACTTGGAAACCATGTGTTGAAGTTTACAACTTCAATTCTTGCCCGTTTTTCTAATGTTTTTATTTCTGTAATCATTTTTGCAAACGTTTAGTCACTACCCCACTTCAACCGTTTTAGTACAATTTCGATAAAATTATAATAACGTATTGATTTACAGCTGTGCCAATCGTGGAGGAAAACACATATATTATAACAATTGAATATTCACCGCTCGTGGGTGGCTTTGCAATCGTGCTGAACGACGGACGAGCAGCGTTTCTAACGGCATCGTCTTTACGGTTTGATCCGAACGTAAGCTGTTTATCAAGCATCCGCAGCATTCCTTACCGGATGCTAGATATATGCTGTTATCTCATTTACCGTTCACTATATGTTGATTTACTGTTTTAGCAAGTGCAAGGAATTTGGGCGCAAGGCATCGAAGACGCGACATGTGCGAGCGTTAATCATAAATATCGGTTAATTACTTTCGGACGTGCCAAGTGAGTGATGCAGTAATTTTGCATTTCTGAATTCGTTTGTACAACTTGTAGTATTACAAAAAATTGCGACATTTCAGCTCAGAAAGTGTTGTTTATCACATTGATGAAAGCACTGGGGGTTTGGCGGTGTCCCATCATTGTGTGCTTAGTAGTAAGGATTACCCCGGTTGTCCTGGATCCGTCACCGAGTTAAAATGGACGCCAGATGGATGCGCCATGGTCGCAACGTGGAAGAATGGTGGTATTGCCATGTGGTCAACATTTGGAGCACTTTTGATGTGTTCTTTAGGGTGGGATTATGGCCTACACGTTGATTTGCAACGTGATAATCCTTTGCATGTTGCGTCTTTGGTAAATATTTAGCCATTTTTTTAATATGAAATTTAATTTTTGTCATAATTTCTGAATATTCTCTTCATTATTCAATTTTAGGAATGGGGTACAGAAGGTTATCAACTATGGATGATTCGCAAGCAATTTGCAAAAGACTCAAGTGATAACGTTGCTCGCGATACGAACGCAAATCCACTCGCCGAGGAAGTAAACGTAGAAGGAGATGAAGATGCATCATTCTCCACCGGCCTGATACAAATGGACTTTGCCAAGAGCGCGCTGACGATCAACCCGTGCATGGTAAGTGTTATTCTTATCTTTGTATGAAATCGCCGCGTGGAAATTTTGCGATCTCTTTGATAATTTTTGAACTGATCAGGATCCGTTAGCGTGAAACTTGTGTCGAAATTATAGAGTCATCAAAGTCATTTATACCTTCAAGGGGAAGATAAGCTCTTCATCAACTCGGCGGACACGCTAATTAGGATCTTCTCGGATCGAACATCAAACAGCAAGGAGGAGAGTGTCTTCGGTGGTGATGCATCGCCAGCGTCAACGAATTCGCTCGCCGAGGGTAGACAATGGTTAGTGATACCTGTTCCGTCCACATATTCGGCTACAAATTGGCCAATACGCGTACGTATTTTGATATTAATTTATTTTTAATATCAAATGAAAATTTAACATATTCAAATTCAACATATTTGTCTTATTTCTTACTTTGTTGCATAGTATTCTGCAATTGATCACGATGGTCAAAATATGGCAATTGCCGGGCGTACCGGCATCGCTCACTATTCGATGCTCACACGACGATGGAAGTTATTTGGGAATGAAAGCCAGGAGAAAGATTTTATCGTATCGGGTGGGTTGTTATGGTGGCGGGACTACGTCGTCCTCGCATGCTACAGCATCATCGATAATGGGGATGAAATACGCTTCTATCCGAAAGATTGCAAACTAGACAACAAATTTGCGCAGATTGTTCGCGTTTCATCACCAATTCTTCTCATGAACAGTCTACAAGATACCTTGGTGACATTTGGATCCGATGGGCAGGTTGCAATTTGGAATGTTAAACAGATTGATGCAGGTTTGTTCATATATTGCATAGGAAATCAATCTCCTACTTTAATTTTCAGCAGGTAATGTTGATGTATCAAAATTACAAGTGGTCGATATATCGGCGTTGTGCGTCCATCCAGCCTGTATAGTTTCCATTACGCTCACGATGTTACGTGCCGAGTCAGGGCGTGTTCAAAATCTAAATTCTGAAAGTTTGGTGTTGAATGTGAGTGGGCGTTTGCTTTTGGTACAACGTGAGACTCGCAACGGGGGTAAATTCACGTGTTCTATGCCTACGGTACTTGCCGGCTGCGTGGAGAATGTGTGGGTGCCGGGTAGGCGACGTGCTGATAAAGTTCACCTCACCGAAGCTCTATGGTTGTTTTGTGGTGCGCACGGAATGCGTGTTTGGCTACCGCTGTTTCCCCGCGACGGTGATAAAAGCCACACATTCATGTCGAAGAGGATTATGTTGCCGTTCCATCTACGTATCTATCCATTGGCGATCCTCTTTGAAGATGCCATCATACTCGGAGCTGAGAATGATACGGTTTTGTATACGTCGGATTCGAATTCGCCCTTTTCACTACCATTTAGTGTCCTACAAAGAACTGTATGTTTTTTCTTGGGTTAAGTCTAATTATACTCAGGTCTTATTTTTTACAATTATCTTTTTTTTAATAGAGTCAGGTTTATCTTCATCAAATTCTACGTCAACTCATTCGAAGGAATTTGGGGTATCATGCATGGGAAATTGCACGCAGCTGCACGAGTTTACCGTACTTTCCTCATTCATTGGAACTTTTGCTTCATGAGGTCCTCGAGGAGGAAGCCACAAGCAAGGAGCCAATCCCGGATGCGCAACTTCCTAGTGTTATTGAGTTTATCATGGAGTTTCCGGTGTATCTGCAGACTGTCGTCCAATGCGCGCGCAAAACTGAGATTGCGCTCTGGCCTTATCTATTTTCAGCCGCAGGCAAGCCAAAGGATCTCTTTCAGGAGTGTATGGCCAAAGGTCATTTAGATACAGCTGCGACATATTTAATTATTTTACAAGTACGTAATTTATAATTTCGACTATTACATCATATTTTAAATGAAATATTTTAATGAAAACTCCTTAAATTGTATAGAACCTAGAAACCTCATCTGTAAGTCGGCAGTATGCGACACTGTTATTAGACACGGCTTTAAATCAATCAAAATGGGAACTAGCCAAAGACCTCGTTCGGTTTCTGCGGGCCATCGATCCCAATGACGTGGAATCCCCACGGAATTCGATGATCATCCCAAACAAACTCAACCTCTCGCAGCCGGCAACACCAGTGTCACCAAATGCTGAGGATATTTCACTCGTCCTTGGCAATGTGCAACGCGTACGAAGTTACAGCACCTCCGTGACCCCAAAAATCAACGAATCAACGAAGAATCAAATCACGCCACTGAATGCAAGTACGATTAGCGAGTCACCGCTAGTGCAGCGGCGTAAAAAGAGTGTACCGAATAGCTCATCCAGGAGTGAAAATCGTGATTCGACGCATAGCAATACAGCCGAGGAATTTTTCATCGACGTGATTTTACAGCGGCACGCCCGGCGTCTTCTTACGCATCACAAGCTCACCGACCTTGGCTATTTCGCAGCGAATTTGGATTTTCATCTGGTCGCGTGGTTGGGCAAGGAACGCGAACGGGCTGCACGAATTGACGATTTTGTTTATGGTTTGAAACAACTCCATGAAGACTTTACCTGGCCATACCCGATGCCGAATGGGCTGACATTGTCACCGCGCTCGCCTCCTGAGAGTCCCAACATCGACGAGAAGTTCAAGCAGTTGCACGTGGACAATAATCAAACGTCATCGCGTGTTGGTGACTCAGGCTATATCAGTTATCAGGGTGTACCTTATACCGGATTGTATACTCCTCAAAATACACTGGAGTTGTCGTCGCAAGTGACTGAAACACCGAGTGAACCTGACAGTCCGAATACAGCAATTGATCGGAGTTCAATTAACGGTTTAATGCGACTACACGGAAAGAATTACGATTCGCTGCGAAGCAATGGTGGTGAGAAGAGGGTATTTTTGTACGATCCACCCAGAAGCATTTCTAGCTATAAGATGATTGAGACACAAATACGTGCGAATGCTGAGGATACGATGAGTACAATCAGTTCCGTGTGGGGCGAAGACAGGGAGTATTTAGCGACAAGTTGTAGTGGTGAAAATTGGGAGGTTCCTTCAACGCAAGTTTTGGAGCAATTGTCTAACGCTGGAAGCAAAGGATCACAACGAGCTGAAGTACAACTAAGGTAAAAACGTATTAAACCAAAAACTTACCACACATCCAACACACACTATTTTTCAGGTATTTACTACAATTATTTATGGAAGCCAGTTGCTTGGAATGGTCGCTAGTTATCGCGGTTCTTTTACGCGACGCGTTAGCTGTTTTACGAACGGTAAATGCTGCGAAATCTCCGGATCAGTCGATTGAATCCGTCAAACGACTCAAACAAGGTCTACAAATCTTACATTATTGGACAGATACCGAATGGTGAGCAAAACACGCATTTAAACAACTTTATTTTTGCTGATTATATATTTTTCAGTTTGGGTTATAAGCCTTTTATGCTAGCAATTCAGAATCAAATCTCCGTCCTGTCGACGATTTTGGCGACGAAGATCCAACATGAGCAGATACTCGAACACCAACGAGTCATCTCCGCGACTCTGAGCAAGGTATCGGTGGCACCAGCACCGCGCTCACGCAAATCCAGCGCGAATCAATCAGAGAGCAACAAGGATCGCATGAGTGTAACCAGCGTCAAAGAAGAGCCCGACATGAGCCAATTGTCATCGAGCAGCGCGGATTCGTTACCCCAGGGCGAGCCGTTACGTGCACCCAGCCCTGAGAGCAACTGTATCATTTCGTAAAATTTGCGCAATGGTACCTATCATGCGCCTTTACGTCTAAAATATTGCGTTTCCTTGCAACGTACACGCTCGGAAGGGATGACCACCAGAGAATTTTTATTTGTAAATTAACATTGGTTATTCATGCACGCAACTGATTTTATTCGTTGTTTACAAATTGTACAATGGTTCGGAATGCGATAACCTAATTCTCGCAATCTATCAAATTATATAAATATTTATTTACAATTTAATTAATCTATTTCAAAGTTGCGGTTGATCTATTGACGTAATAATTGTAATTGTTTACCAGCGAATCTTTTAATTTATAAATAACTAGCAATAGTAAATTTAAAAAAGTATAGGTCAGATCATCTATAAAGTTAGAAAACGTTTAGACGACTAAACTAATCAAACTTTATTGTAATTATCGCAAACCAATAGATTAGCAGCAATAATCAACGATTGGAGGAGTTGGGTTTGCCTAGCGTTTGTATTTATTTTGAGCGTTGTGCTTTCTTCTTCGAACAAGTCAAAGAAATTCTTGATAAATCATGGCTGATAAAAGACAATTGAAAACGCGTTTTTCTGCTAAAGGTGTGTTGGATAAAAGAGGAATATGAAACTGTTGTCAATTGTGAAATACAAGTACGTCCTTTAACAATTTAATTCATAATGTATAAAAGTAACTATAAACATGATAATAATATTTAAACTCAAGACGTGCCGAAAGGGATCTAATATGAAACTGTAATTTGTTATGGATATGTTCTCATGATTTCTTTATCCTCGTAGAGTTAGTAAAGCCACCGATGATGAAATAATACTCGCGAATTTTAGATCTAATTTCGTTGATAAACGCAATAATTCCAGATTGTATTTGATGTAGTTACTTGTTTATATAAATATTTATAACGTAATTGTATTCAGTATGGATATGTTTATAGGCGATTGATAAACGTTTACGTTGAATAAATGTGCAATTATTTGGCGTTGAGCAAAGTAAGCATTAGTACAAAGAAGATAATGAATGAAATCCGGTCGATGCACATGCTCAGACGGATCCAGACATCTTGGACCCGACTTCTCCTACGAACTACTTGCATTGATGCTGGATAATTTGTAGAAATTGTCTGTAAGTATACAGATATTGATATTGAACTTTGAATATTTTGTGTCAAAACGTACTGGTGCTAATTCTGGTAAAAGCAGTATTTTTTCAACCACATTGCTTTTTATAATACGGCCAATCATATGCGATGGTTCATAAATTCGTTTGTTTCTTGCTATATTAATGACAATCACGTTGATTACCAAGTTTAAGATATTGGCCAGAACTAAAGCACTGTAGCGATACACTAAAAATTGAATTTAACATGAAACGATCTTTTTTAAAGAGGAAACTTACCTAAAATTGGAATTTTGTCTCGATGAGCGGGTAGTAAAATAGCCAGACAAATTGAGGCCATCACATTGAGAATAAATTGTGCCGCTATAAGGGATATTTTGATTGAATCAAGTGGCGAAGTCCAGAAATTTAAAAGCATCATTGTTGTTATCACTAAAATAGATAGTAATTTAGGTATAGTGTTAGCAGAAGGTTCCAAACTTCATTCTAACTAGAATGTACAAATATAATAATTTCTAAAGAAAACATTTACTCAGCAATGGCACATTAAACGCCGCATTATAAAGAGTTGTCCTTCGTCGAATTGTTATCCTTAATTTTAACGCGTTTGCTTGTCTCATGAAAATATTTGGAGAATTTATAGAGTTTGACACTTTATATATATGTATGTTAGGTCCTTCCTCTATAAACCATGCAGAATCACAATGATCAATCGGGCTTGTAAGACGAATAGTTTCACTTGGTTCTGTAATATCGAATTCTACAAAATTATGTTCCGTAAACCATGTGCCCAAATAAATATCACATTCGTGGACATCATTCGGCCAGTTTTCAATTCCATCTAAACTGCAGTAAGTGTATATATCAAATGCTGGTTGCCAATAAATGTATCCATTGAAATTTGCAATCAAACTTTTTCCAATGAATGGTTGAAATTGCTCGTTATCAATGGCACTAAAACATCAGTATGTTAATAATGTTTTTCATGCGTTAAAAGTATTCACAACTTTGTTATAATCACAGTAGGTTTCCAAATTTCATGGGATTGCATTATAACTGAACTTAGATTGCCAAAATTTTCTGGATCCCATGTTATTGGAGAAAATTTCCACGACTAAAAGTTAACTTAAATTTTGTGGTGACTTATTCGTTATATAATACTTACAAAATTTGCTCGGCCTTTTAAGTTTAAAACGGCTTCTTTTTCATTCTAAAACATTTGTCAGTTAAAGTTGTTATGTAAAGATTCAGGAAAATTTATTTTAACATACTAAAGAGACAAATTGTGATGTTAATTGAACATTAACTTTGACAATATCACTGTGCGATTCATTTACATTAAGAATATATTCTCGGAGGCGATCCACTTCTGTAGTTGGTTTGATTATCTACAAATGATTAAGATTATACCGATATTTATTTATATTTTTTGATACTATTAGCAAACTTTAGAGGTAGAATCTTCTGATCGTGGACAGTTAAAATACCATTTTAATTCAACCACTGACCAACCAGACAAGGCGAAATATTTTACAGGTAACAATTCCGTATCAGTCCAATTCATAAACCCAGTGGAACTTTCCTCTTTTCCAATGTCAATCAAACCATCTGCAGGCACAAGTTGGTTTAAAATTTTTAATTTGAAATGGGACTTACTTTTATGTATATGAACCCAAAATCCTTTAATATCAACTGCCGACAAAAGTCCTTTTTCTCTATGAGAAGTTCTCACATTTCCTTTCTGTTTTCTTCTAATGTCCGAGAAAGTATTACCACCTGCGCCAAGTACAATTTCATATGCTGGATCATTACTTTTTACCTGTGAAGTTGTTCCCATAAGTATATGTGCATCGCTTTGAGCCAAAACGGCGAAATGAAAATCAACGATAAGTTCTGGATCCTTGGATTCATCAAGTTCGAAAAATTTGTTATAGCTTGTCTCGAATCGGGAGTAATATATTTGGCAACTGTTGTAATCTTTAATAGAAACGAATAATCTTTAGTTATCTTTAAATTTAGATAATTATAGTTACCTGATACGTTAGTGGTGTAAATATGTGCAGATATTTCTATAACATAGGAAATAAAAATTATTATTTTAAAAAACATTATGAAATTTGAAAATTGTGTTTCGAGGCCTCAAAAAAGTCATAACATATAGTTTTATGTTTTAACACAACTGTGGTTCTGGAGACAACAGTAATTTAAACCTTGAAATATGCAGATAATTTAAATCGCATTTCCGTTGATGTTAAAGGAAGCGCTACGAGATAATTGCAAGTCATGGGGCTTAAAATGATAATATTATGAATATCATTTAAAATGAGAAAATGCGAATGTCGGAAATTGAAGGAAAGTTTCAAAAACCTTTTATCGAAAATTTGATTTTCCGGTTAAAATCCATTAGTCTTCTTGGATTTTCTCAAATCAACGGAGTTGTAGTAATCTCTGGTTAGTAGGGTGGCAATATAATGAAATTGTAAGGATCGAAATTTCTAATAAATGAAAAATAAATAATAAAACTTCTTAAATGCGAGGAAGTATTTTATTGTGCTATAATTCCGAAAATTTTACGATAGCATCAAAAATTTTGGTACCGGAATCACCGAGACACGAAAAAATAATGTTTGAGGATTTAAACAATTAAATAAATTTAATTTTTCATACAATTTGTGAAAACCTTAATTCTAAACTTTTTTCAAAGTTTGTTACGGAACTTACATCCGACAGCGCCATCTTTTAGATAATTTTAGAATTACAAAGCTCTATTAAAAAGCTCAAGTATGAATCTGTATTTCCTATATGGTTGAACTTTGTACATTAGTCAATGGATGGTGCCATACATATTAAAAATTAGTAAATCTATACATTTACATTTTGGCATTGATTTAATTAAATATTACTGTTAAACTTGATTCTTTCCTCACAGTGTTATTACAAATAATATAAGTGGTAGCCTAAACTTGCTGACAAACATATAATGTTAAAGATGTACAACAAATCCATTAGCAGTAAACACCTGCCATTTCACTGGTTCCGTTTGCTTTAACAATAACATTATGCCATCATTTTCAATAATTACTCATATCGAAACGACAACTCTGGAACCAAACGGTGAAATTTACTGTACGTATTAAATTTATGTGTTACACGTTGAAAATTGCTGAAAATAAAAAAAGTTAATTATATTTTGATTTCGTTTAATTTTATACAAAACACACCATATCGGAACACAAACCAGAATGTACAATTGACTGCTATCAACGTAGAATGTATTTCATAATGTTGTGAAAACAATGATTCCTAGAATCGAATAATCGCAATAATTGTGTTAATGAACCAGTAGAATTTTCGTAGCGTAGTTTTTGCGGTGCGATTTCCTAGTATTGGTTCAGCGCATCTATTGCAATGTGTTTAATAAATTCGCCCTGATTGTCTGGTTACACCATACTGCACGGAATTGTTACTCAATAAAACGATAAACATAAACCGGTTAGTTGGCAGTTCATTTCATGATAATACTGACATTCGATTGTAATCGGTAACGGGTTTCAGAAGAGTTGTCATGCACGCAGAAAGAAAGTACAACGAGCACGATCGCTTGAGATGAGTAAAGTGTTCACAATGAATTTGGCAACCGCTAGTTTTCATTCTTGGTCCTAACTTTGTACGCTAAATCCTCGTTTAAATCAAACGCCAAAAAAGAGAACACATGCAATCTAATTGTATCAATCGCAGACGCATACACGTGTTCCTCGCAAACATTCCAGTAATGGTTTAGTTTTGAATTAATTTACGTACATAAGTTATTAAAATAGTATTATGTGCATTTCGAAAATACTTAAAAGTATATATGAACACTTTATACAAGAAATTTGTTTATATTTATAATAGATATTTGTTGTTCTTTGTTAGTCTACATTAAAGTAACATTACCATTTCTAACGTGAAATTACCATTTACTGCGCTTATTTCGCTCGAAAATTTTAAGATTTCTTTGTTTTGTGTACTTTTTGTCAGTTTCTCGTCTAATATACCTAATCATTTAATCTATTCATAAGAATTTGTTATTTATACTTGCACATAAAATCGTTTCGTAGTCAAAATCTGGAATCAATTTCAATGATTTTTAATAGAGCCAAATTTCTAGGCCAAATATACCCAAAACATGAAAAATGAAAGTATTGCCATTAACATTACGAAATTTTTGCAAATATACGTACATATTCAATAGAAAATTAACATATTTACCCGTATTTTGTTTAATTATCTAAAATGTGCTGCTTTTCTCGCTAGTTTGTCCGTATTTTTTCGTCAATTTCATTAACTTATAACCGACAAATGTTTTTTTATAACCATCATGTTTACGTATACTAGAATAAATTCTCCTCTGTACAATGTCTCAGGGTACTCTGTGTTAATAACGGTGTGCTCAGAATATATACAAAGCTTTGTTCGTATTATTAAATTGTCGAGATACCCTGCGGATAATTACCAAATTGTAAAACTAAACTTTTTGTTTTCTTCTCCATCAACTGACTTCAAAATTTCTTGCACATTATGAAATTAATAGAAGCGCTCTTAGTACCTTCAATCGCTAATAGTAAATCGTTCGAGATACGAAATGATCGTTATGAAGATGACGATATGTAATCGAACTCAGCGCACAAACGCAATTATTGCCAATAAAATGATATCCGAAATACTATGTACAACCATCCCAAATCCATTTTTGTGTTCCATTGTCCTATCTATAGAGGCATTTAGTACAAAATAAATATACTCTTAGTTTGTGTTGTGTATACATGTTTTTTTTTGTGGTGATTGGTTGCTCGTAGTTTCAAAAAGATAGAAAGAGTGGAGAGTGTGTATGTGCTGCAAGTCGAATATGTGTTTGTTAGTCATGGTGGGTCATTTTAGACGAGCACGGCTGCACGTCGTCGAGATAGTTGTACGGTTCGTTGCGCGATGTGGAAGCAACAGCTGGCATTTGGTAATTGATGATTGGCTTATAATTATGAGTCGTCTGATTGACGTGATCGGGCGTGTTTGGGTGCGACAGACTACGTCGTTCTTGCAGATTCATGCTGGGATCCTCCGCCACCGGCCGGTAGTGATCTTTTGAACACTTTTGGATTATGGTTATTACTACCGACTCTAAACAACACGCATATCCGAGGCACTGAAATATTAGGAATAGTTACTATAATCGTCTAGAAAGGAGGGCTAGCGATATTTCTTACTCCAGTTATAAACAGTTGCTGGTGCGTCCATTTGGGAACCCACAGGAAGGCCTCTGATAAAAATACTGTATGAAAAAGTAGACTAGAGGCAATCAGGAACAACACACTAAGGCTTAAGTAGATATATGCATTCTGAAACAATACATTAATTATATAATTGAACATTTGACTAGTACAGTAAAGCTCCAATTATTCCAAATAAATTTGAACATGTGTAATCGAGCAAACAAAGATACAAGGTTTCCTTATACTTGTTCGCAACAAAAAGTATATAGAGATAAATTTCCGTCCATTTGATTTGTTTGAGAGGAAAAAAATCACGAGCCGGATTTGCCCCCGCAGAGTTTGGACACCTCTGCTCTATAACTTGCGGACTCCCCGATTGTTACGGGCCCCCACATCCGCCAATAACTACGGATGGTCGTTTGAAATTTACCCCCAGGGGCAATTCACATGAATAGACAAACATTTACACATTTAGTTTTCGCGGTCCTAACGAAGTAGCGCCTTGAACCCTATTTTGAGTACAACTCGAAATCCTTGAAATGGATAAGATAGGGATAATTGGAATCCTACATTAATCAAATAGTTTTAAGAATGAAGAAAATACTTACAAGTTTCCCCCACGGAAATGGGAATAAATATATAATATGTGAAATGTCCAGGAATAATAATAATGTCGTAATAAAAATACTCAGCAGAGTGACAAACATCATCAGTCTAATACGGTTCACTAATGGAAGCATGAAGAGCGTCACTTTTACTGTGCCTGCGGTACATAGACATGCTATACACGCAATTGTAGTTAGCTAAAATATGACAAATATTAATAATAGTCGTCTCTTTCAAATAAAACGTTACAATTAATAATATCCTAAAGAATCCGGTTGGTGTTCGGAGATGTGTGTGATCGCAGTAGACGATGACGCCTGAGTAGAGTGATAGATCCGGGGATGCCGAACGGCGTCGGTAGTGCGAATGCGAATCCCAGGAGTGGACGGTGCCGAGAGGCGTCTCAGCGCCACCGCCGGCGGGTTCTCCGGTACCGCTGCCTGCTATCTCAAAGTCCTGCAACACACAACTCATGCCATCCCCCGCCTGCGCGTGCCCACCCCCCAGAAAACAGCAACACTTAGTGCCAGACATATCGACTTCTTAGACGTATTTCACACCACAATCAACACTCTGTACACGCACTCTGAGCGCCTAAACTAGTCAAAATTCGTGTAATAGAAGAATGTTTGAGCTACATACCACATCTATTACATTTACATCAGCACCACGGCATAACTTGAGGGTTGGAAAAACGAGAAAAAACACGTTAGGACAGCTAAATGTTTTACATGCAAATATATGTATAGAACAATATATAGAAATTAAATCATCTTTATTAACAATAATGTAATAATAATAAATAATACAAAAAGTAACTTATATACAAAAAATATAATTTACATAATCATAACATAAAGTAAAATAAACTACGATCTAAATATGAAAACATGCCTTTTAAAAATAATATATCAGAAGTCACAGGTTGGCTATAATAATCATTTTACACGGACTATAACTATGTTTAAAATTATTGGACCAAAGACAGGCAGAAATATACGAAAAAATAAAAAGAATCTCACCTGGATATCTTCAGGTCTGCAGCTAATTGGCTCCAGTTCTCTTATATCGTCCAAGAGGAATTCGATCTCGTCGTCCCCGTAGAGGTCAGATACCGAATTGATATAACGACTTGAATCAGCAGACTGCATGTCACCTCAACCTTAGAATTGGGACTTCCTCCCAAACCAATCCATAGCCACACGCAGAAGATATATATCTACAATGGCAAATACCAAGTTTATTGAGAACGAGAACACATTACTGACACAATTTACCTATGTCCAAGCTGTTCCAGTGTAACCACCCATAGATATGTGAGGATCCGGATTATAACCTAAAACAATTGCGGCTCATCGCCAAGCGTAGAATTCGCATCGCCCCACAAAAATCTGGTTGCCGAATGTAAACACACCAATCAGGTGAACGTTCGCATCGAATCAAACCTCACTCGTCTCGTGCGCTGAACTTCACCGAATTAGGTGCACAACATGTTAGTGACCCACTAAACTTAATTAATATTTACGCGGTCTATCGATTGTGATCGAAGAGTGCGCTCGACGCTGACGGTGTTTATAGGCGTGAACGTCCGTTCACGGCGGCACTAACTTTGTTGCACTTTCGCTGCGATTATTTATTTACTCCCCGGCGAAATGCAGCGCATTCTGCGAAAGGGGCGCAAACTCGACGTTGCACGGCGGACGCCAAAACAGTACGCCATATTTACGCGATCGCGCGGCACCCAATCAAATACGTCGTGGCGTCGAGCTGTACCGATACTGATCGAATACATTACTTCCGCTTCCGATGCGTCAAAATTGATTTAAATAAATTAGAAAACAACAACAGTCAGTAAAAAATAAGCAAAAGATAAATGTGATAATTTCTAAATATTCTCTCAAACAAAAATTGTAAAAAATAAAACAAATGTGAAACTGCAATTTAATTTTAAAATAAATTTAAATAGATAAATCATATCATTTTCATTCATACTTGTAATTTGTAATTGTTATTTGTTTTGGTATACCCGATAACGTCCAAGGATACGTCCAGTCATTGGAAAATGTAAAGTGCAAAAAAATTTGAGATTTCCAAAAAATGACTTATTCTTCCAGGATTGATTAATACCAATTTGTCACGGAAGATTTTTGAAGTCTCAGACTCGTAAAATAACTTCTGAAAATTCAGTGTGATGCAACATCGTACTAGTACGAAATACATAAACTTCTAATATTAGCTGGCAGGCTTAAGGGACACCTGTGGTCACTTCTATATTCTTCGCCAAAGTGCTGAAGAACCCAAAAAAGCCAAAGCGATACCCACTGATAGA
>WSZQ02118241.1:13125-46809 GCA_019419845.2 Weissflogia rhopalogaster
CTGATATTTCCGATTTTTAATAAATCGATTTTAAATATATCGTTTTATAGGTATTTTGGTTCATTCCGCTTTTTTATTTATTAATTAACAACATTGGTAATATAATATGTAATATTTCAACGAGTTGTCAAAAGTAATACTAATAATTTGACACAATAGTATGAAGAAAACTTTATCATCAAGAGTGTTATAAAAATATAAGTGTAAGTATAAAGAAGTAGACTTTGATATTGTATAATTGAGCACGTTAGTATCACTTATTATCTAAATTTTCATAAGTTTATCTAGCCCAACACAATAACTGAAAGTGAACTTTATGTCACTGTTATCGTTATCAGTTCAAACTTTAAACATAATAAAACTAGGAGTAAATACAACTAACGTCATTACTTTCTAAATCCAGACACCACCGTAGGAATATTTATAGACTGTTAGCTTTGGCATAATATAGCAAAGTAATTAATTGAAATATTTTTTATTTGTTACAATATTGCGTCATTATTATCTGAATCAACATGCACGTGAACGAATAATGTTACATATTTGCTTGGTGTATTGAACAATATTATAACAATTGTTAATAATATTGACAATTTTGCTTTATACTTTTAAAGTAATCAATTCCAAAGAGTAAATATTTTCCTTTGGTAGTTATTCTTGTTTGTCAGGATACGAAACCAATTTTAAAGACAATCTCCTTGCGTTTCTTGCCTATCTTGATTTGCTTTATTATTTGTCAGACAGTCGTATTGCTGGTAATGAATGCTGGTGAAAATAATGCATAGGTTTTGATGGCGAGTGGCTTGAGGAAGTGGCGAAGAAACGCAGTAATTGCGTCGTTTCGCCAGTGCCGATGACTGGAAAATGCAGTAGCGCATCCGTTAACACTCACGCACATTGCGTACTAAGTGCGTCCTGCACATTACGGTAAAGAAACAGTAGTTTCGACTTGATCGAGGAAGATGCGTTGTTAATCAGTGCATTAATTCAGGATCAGTAAGATGAATGAATGTGCGGCATTGCCTTCTGGTCACTGAGCAAGTTGTACATAGAGTAACGATAATTGCGGAGGTGGTCTTCGCTCAAGTCAGGTTATGATCGGTTACATATAGCGTAGGAAATGGTTATTGGTTTCATACAGGTGAAAAGAGCTGTTTAGGTAAAGTGTGATGGGAATCGTCTTCGAGTGTGACACCATTATTTTATCAAACTTCCTTTCTCAGCTTTTCAAGCATGTATAAAGTCATCTGCTGACTATTAGATAATTATCTTGGACTTATATCATTTGTGTGTTGTCAACGTTTGATTGTTGCATCATGAATGTTGTGACCATGTTGATGTTTACAAGATACACGCAACAATCCATTACTTGTGTTTTTTCTTGTTATCTTACGAGCGTCCTTCTTTGGAGTTTATGCAATTGTGCTGTGCATCTATTGCACAGCACATTGGATTGGCTTCCTACAGAGTTGTTCGGTTTGCACTCCCCGTCTGGGAGTCTTCACTATGAGCAATTTTTCACGTGGGTCGTAAAAGTGTGGGAAACGTAATAATGTAAAATAGTAGAAACAACTGCTAATGACACGAATGGCACGCAGACGTATCGCTACAAAAGTTGACTTAAAGTTGGCTTAATACATGTCTGAAGAACGGCGTTTATCTAGTAAAAGCTTTAATTTTTAAAGCCGAATGATTCGCTATTTGAAATTAGTGTTATTTAATAATAAATTACAACATACATGAATATTAAACAAGTATTTATTGGTCATGTACAAATGCCCAATTGATGAACCGACAGCATTTTGTCGTTATTACTTAATTTAATGTAAATTATATTACACAATTAAATTTTGATAAAGTATACGTGTACATACAACTATAATTCAGAATTTACTAATTCGAAAATTATGGATTCTTATGGAATGATTTTGTCGTGTAAATAAGAATACTACCGTGTACTTATTTCAAGAGTTTTTATCGCGTTTATATAATGTTCGGATATGGCATAGTATTAACCATAGTGTAGCCTATGTGAAAAGTAGGAATTTTTCACCTTTTTGTACTCGAAATCTAGGGCTGTCTTTTTTTATCATAAACGATCCTTAATCGATTTCGAGAGTAATCGATCCATACGGATACATTGTTTTTCTTTAAAACTACGCCAACCAACATACTTTTATCTAAATTCAAATTTATTCTTTTTCAAATGGCTAACTACTGATACTAATTTGAATAAACAGAAAAATAATATATGCTGAGTTTGATTTTTTATTATGCTAGCTTCTCATCGGAGTCTGAACGTATTACAAAATTACAGAATGATGATCGCAGCGCTTAGAATGCCCCATAATCCATAGTAATAGAAGGTTAATGTTAATCATCTTCGCAGTGAATGAATATTATAGAAAATGCCGGCTTGCGAATGAGGTGTCATTTGTAAGTCATTGGCGCATGTAGAGATGCGCACGAAAGTGCCGCCACGCGAACCGGCCGCACCGTTTTCCAACGAATTACGCGCCATTTTCTGTCATTGTTGGGAAAATATGTGTCACTAGCAAAACGCGTTGCGGCATTGGCAAATTTCTAAAGAAAACTTTGCATACGTGCTGCGGGAGCAAACAATGTTTAATTTATAGTTAAACGGCAATTTGTCGCAGTTGGTGCGCACACAACAATGGTTGGCAAGTCGGCGGTCGTCGCGGGAAATGCGGATGAAATCACACACAGTGTCACACAAGGCAACAGCGCATCGTCCACGTTCGAATATGCAATCACGTGCATCGAATTTCACATTGCACATTCGCCGCCTGTGTAAAATATGCAGAAGGCGGCGGCGTGTGCGTGCACACTTGCACACTATCATCGCAGGTATATTCCCAGCGCGATTTGTACTTGAATCGGAGAATAACGGTGCAAATTGCTTCTTGCAATTACCTGCAATTGCAAAATTTTGCAAGGCAGAAACGGGATACGAACGGCATTAGCACAATCGGCACACGCGTCGATCACCGTTGTCTAAACTCACCTGACCACTGTTGACAATCTGATTTATTGCTTGGATTTATGACAGCAACTTTCAATTATTCGAAATCTTGATACTTAAGAGGGAAAACTGCGCTTAAGAAGTTACCTAGTTTTTTAGAACGTTTAACATTTTTAGCAGTGGTCAAATTTCACAAATCAATAAAAATAATAAATTGTGCATGGGGCATGGAATGCTAGTCATTATTCGCCGCGCGCAAACTACGCTCCCAGCTGCGTTAATACTATGAGCCCATTACCTAACTGACTTGTCTACGCCATCTAAGAGTACCGTTATGAACAGTCGTAGGATGTGTATATCATTATTTAATTAAAATAGATAATGAAATGTGCATATTATTCAAAATGAGTAGAAAAAGGTAGATTTAATAACACACTGATTGGTATATAACTTATTATTCAAATATAATTAATATATTCCAATGAAAATATGTACGTTAGAATTGTCACACCAAATCACCGCAACTTCAAGGCTATAACTTTACCTTTTAACGACAATGAAATTTAAATTGAATAAATGCATTATACTTTAATAACGTCACATAATTTCTTTGTTTATGATCTAACTCTTGTCAATTTAAATTTGACCTCAGTTTTCAGCGCTTTTTTGACGTGACGAAGATGGATGACTCATCGCTTAAGCTAAAATAATTTATAATTTATATCCTTACGCCGCGCTGCGTTTATTTCATTTGGCGCTGGCCTAATTTCCGATACGCTTGCGATCAGGGACGATACTTAAAGTCGCATCAATTTGTATGCTTTTGCAGAATGCGAGTTTGCGATGCGCCCGCGCAACGCCAACCGCTAAGCGGATGAGGATATAAATATTTATCGCTGCTTTATTTCTGCGATTCTGTGGCATTAACACGGCCATTGTATCGGTTTTCACACGGATACCATCCGGAACGACAGCAATCTGCGATTACAGTATTATTACGATTGTTTAAACTGGGATTTTACGTGCTTAATTAATTGCATTGAAGGCCAATTAAGTTAATTTTCAAATATGTATCAAAATCAAATATAGTTAATATTTAAAAAGTTTTGAAAAAGAATATAATAGAGATAATAAAAATAGCAGTCGATGCTCGATAAAATTAAAAAAAAAACAGCACTGCTTTTCGTAGAAGCAATACAATCCATTGATTATAATTAGATAAAACAACATTTTGATTCCATTTCAGCTCATTTTATTGTATGTCTTAGATACAATAAAATGACTAAGTTGAAACGTTCAAATGAAAATCGAATTGATCGGAGCGAGTTTTACAAAGTTCCACCAGTTATTTGAGGGGAATGTACACCTAGCAGAAAAGTATTTTGTGTTCTAAGGGATACCATTAAAAATATCTGATCGCTTTTTTAACAAAAGTGTACTCTTCTGAGAATTTTTTAAATTTTTTATAAAAAACGAAAAATGGAGTAAAATGGAATTGTCTCCGCAAAAAAAATGAAAATGGCGATTTTCAAGGAACTATTAAACAATCTCCCAAAAAAACAAAAACTGACCATCGAAAATAAATCCTATGACAAAGGCTAGATAAGTATGTATACTTACAATTAAATATTTTTGATACCAATTTGAAAAAGCATCATTTTGGGAAAAGCAGTTAGTAAATAAATAAAAACAGTAATAAACAATTAGCAAATAACTCTAATTAGAAACTACTTAGTAAAAAACACTTCAATCGGCATTGAACGGCCAGAATTTAAGCCCGAATACACGGTTTACGATCTCATCAGTATCTCACAGACAAACCCAATAGTTATCGGTATCGAAAGTTTCCAAATATGCCAATAGCGCCAATTAACATCATGTCCAACGTATTTGATCCATTTTCTTGCAATTGCATCTGTTCTTGTTACTTCAAACTCCTCAGAATTATTGGTAAATCAGCATTTGTTTGGGAAAAATATGGATACAATTGTACAACGAACATGTGATGGTATCTCTTTCCTCAGGAGTATGAGATATTGCAACTCTTTAACTCTTTACGTGGGGAAATGGCAATACTGAAATGTGTACATTATACAATAGGAGTACACAAATATCTACTCCTGTGGTAAGAGGTACCATTCCATGCTCCATGCTCGTTGTACAATATACTATTATCTTAAATTATGAAACGTATATACAGAGGTAATAATCGCTAACTTAAAAAATATTAAACCATTATGATTTCGAAATGAAGAAGCACATTAGCCTAATGGTTACATTTCGGGAAATTATCATGAGAATTTTCTACAATTCAAGGACTTCATTAACATTTTAGTCATTTATTTCATTTTCTACCTTGAATGTGTTTGAATTTAATACAATTTGATTTAGTGCGCTGTTTACTTAACAAAACAAACTCGTTTGCGATGCATTGCAGTGGGCCTTGTCTCATGCGTGCGTATGCGGCGCGAATATATAAAAAGCTATTTCATTTAACAGGTGACTCGCGTAATCCACTCGAAACTGGAGCACGTAACAAGTTAGGTAATGCGAAAAAAAAGCAAATCGCAAAGCCACTTGGCGCTATGGCACACGAATGCGAACACCACGTACGAGTCAGCAACACCCGAGCACACCACCTCCAAGTCTAACTGTTACATTATTTCTCTTTTTTGCTTGCCTCCACTGTTTCACTGCCTCACATCACACGCTGCACTCTCTATTTACTCACGTGTTGTGCTAATGTGAGCTAAATGTATTCAGCTAATTAACTACACGAACACTAAGTACACCTACTCATAAAAAGTATAAATGGAATAAAAGTATTGTTTTTATTATTATGTATGTCTTTTAATAACTTTCAATGAAAATATACGAAATGACATTTGCATACTTCGTTCTTTATTCATTTATTATATTATTTAAAGAAAATCAAATTTGATAGGAGTCTTGGAGGGTCTTGGAGAAAGACCCTGTAAATCATAAAGCTGTTGATTTTGCTCGTTTGGATGTACACAAGATGCCATTTTAAATAAATTGTATATTGTCAACTGTGGTTTTACGAACAGAGCTTACATTGAGATTTTGACTACGTACATGTTTCGGTAATCGTAAAAGAAGGCAATTTGCACCGAAAATGCTGAATACTTTCCGATTTCTCTTTCTAAGCGGATCGGATTTGTATGAAGCGTAGCGGAAGCATGCAACATGATTGATCCGTAATAAATTGGACCACGTCCCCAAAGTTACCGTCGAGGGTCCACCGGTATTCGATTCGTGCACATTATTGAATTGCGGACGTAAAAACGTCATCATCCTACCGTTAGAGAACTCTTGTTAACCATAGGAGATATTTATGTTCATTGTCAAAGTATCACGGCTACCTTGTCATTGTCATTATAGTACATTTCAAAGTCTTCGCGGCTCTCAAAAATACCTCCCTTTTCAATCGATAGAGAGTAAAAAATATCCCTAGCTTTGTACAAAGCCCTACAAAATTTCACAATTCGTCAAGGATATTAAGAATTAAGCTTGAAAATCGAAAAATATTCTGTGGGCTGGAGTCGGTCTTACCTCTCGATCAAATTTCTGTATTGTACGCGTGTACAATATTGACAAAATTGACATCAATAGCAATTCCAGGTTAAATATTCAATTTAAACTCTAGTTGTGCAAGACGGGCGTCTTAAGGGGTCCTTTTTCTCTTCTTGGTTGAGGTGATTTTAGTTTTTGGGGCTTACGGCCCATGTTTGCCTGCGTCTTGTTTTATTTTTGATTGCGGCGGTGGTGAACATCTGCCCCGTGCCATCAGCCAGCTCGCCACGCGAGTCTCGGCATGGTCCACGAACATCGAAAACGCGTTCCAGCAGCCACCTGCCATCTGTCATGCTGCGCTGCACGTGTACATCCCCGAAAACTTTAGCATGTGCTTGCGTTCCAAGACCAGGCAGTCATTCTATCCAAATACAAACATGGAATGTTCTGGTAATGCTTTTGCCTATGACGGGAAGCCATATCACCACCTGATACACGGTGCAATATTAAAATGGCTTCCGAAAGCCATCAGTCGTTCACCATCTTGACTAAGTATATATAACACTACACTAATAGGAGATAACATTATTTATGCTGAATAGTTTAACCCCGGGAGCTTGTATATATATTTTTTTTTCAGATGGCGAGATGAGTCAAAGTGATTCATAATTATCACCTTGAGACTAATTACAACTTTGCACATGTATCGTGTTAATTGAATTGAAATCTTGTTACATCATAGTTTATTTGATGCTACCATTATTAATGTACCACATTATAAATCATGCGTTTACCATGGTAATCAGTTTTCGGTACTTACGTAGCTACTATATTTCTATCTAGTAACACAGGAGCAAAGTGTGCATGTATGTATGCGTGTAATTGGCAACGATTTGTGCGGGTTGCAATCGTCGGTAACATGCAATCATGATGAATGTGTGCTTGCGGCCCCATTTCGCCTTGATTTTTCGTTATGTGCAAAAGTAGTCTGTGTGGGTTGCCATCTTGGAATCTTGAAGGCACGAGTCGCCAGGTACCGAGATCGGCAGATGTTTCCTTCCTCGCCATGGAGATAAACAGATTGAATGCTGAACCGTCATTAAAATGCATGGAAAGCGCGTGGCACCTGCCACCTTACCTGGTTTAAAGTTACGGTTTTGAGATTTAATTTACTGCAGTTGTCTTTAAGCAGAGTAAAACAGTTCCTATTATTCCCCAGCTATTTGCAACAATTCATCTAAACTTTTTCATATCCTCGAAAATTCAAAGTGTACAAGTTTCATTTGGATGCCTTTTTGTGTTTAAATTTACAGTTTTCCACTTGACAACCGGAACTAGCAAGTGCTCATTTGTGCACTGCTTCCCTAGTCCCACTTCCCATCCATTTCCGTGTATTTAATTCGAACTACCTTTCAACCTCTATTACCAGCCCCTTGCTACACCTCTTTCATCCCCAATAAATAAACTTTTGCAATGTGAGCAGTTTGGAGTGGGATGGTTAGAGTTAAGGTGCGATTCATCATAACCATTTACCAGTTTCACCACACGTTCCTAAATCCTTTAATGGCAAACCAGCTCACTCGCTACATTCTCAAGCCTATTACCTAAGGGACTACGAGTACTTAGGTGTCATCTGTTGTCATCTTGTAAGCCATCGTAAGATGGAGGAAAGTTTAGGATGTTAATAACAGCCATCTCCTTTATTGCACGTTGATAGTCAGAAAACACTTTGCACTTTCGCTCTTTTGAGTGTTATATAATTTCAAGGGAAAGTTATATACCTTGCAATATACTGAATAAAAAATTCATAAACATTTGAGCAAAAGCGTATGTTCTATGTAGTAGAGTAATGTGCAAATCTTTCTCGTCTTTCTCCCTCTGTTGAGGCGTACCATCAGAATTCGGGTTCCTCATGTGCACCCATAACGAAGAGCCTTCCACGACGAGTAGCAGCTGCTCTTCATTATTTATTTCGTTCGGGTGTTATTTTTTCCTCGGGCTCACAAAGTATTATACACACTACCTCCGATTATGTGTAGGTAGTGGAGGGGTGCCCGTGACTCGATGCATTTAGTCGCGCACTGCCTTACCACCTCGCTACCTGTGATTACAAGACCCTAGACAGCATATTAGGGCATTTCGCCGTCTTGGAACTTCAGTTCACCAGCTGCTCTTGCTCAATTCGGTCGAATCAACTGTGCTCTTCCAAAAATTTTGAAACTTTGAGGGGTACCACCATAACGTAGATGTGCATCAAATCAAAACATTTCTATTACAATGGTGCCGTTCTTTTGAAGTGTGTTTGCAGCGGTGTATTGTGCCAGTGGATTAAAGGATTATTATAGCTGTTTGTGTTCTTGTAATACACAATCATGCTTATTTGCATTTCGGGATTCTTGGTGGGCGGAAGGTAGGCAGAGTAAATATAAAGGAAACAATAACAATTTTGTAATCATTCCATACAATTGCTGTGCCCCTAATAAGGATTTTAATGATTACTCACTGCTGTATTTTATATATTTGTTAAATTGGGAATGGGTCTTAAGATCATGGAACCTATTTTACCAAGAGGATATTTGAAGGTGAAACACAAGTTAAAGTCGTATTGTGAGCGCCAAAACACATTGAATTCGCATTGCATTGTTCCGTTGAACGGCGCGGATCCCCTAAAATCCGTATATGTCCCTTTTTTGATACCGTGCATTGTTGTTGTTGCTCCATTTCATTCCTTCGCCATTTGGAATGGTATTCGGTATTCGTCGGAGGGGTACCACCATCTCTTCGTGCAAAACGGATGTTGATTTATTGTACCTTAACGTCGTCGACGACATCGGCTGCCATAAACAGTCACTCCACACCGGAAGAAAACGTTCGCCTATTCGTTGACCGAAATCAATTCCATCCACGATTCCATTCCGCGTGTGTTTCAATTCAATTGTTTGTACACAGTGTGTGCTGGCAACGTAATCAATTGTTTCGGGTACGTTGACACACAATCACGCTCGGGAAACAATGGATTCATATAAATGCCACACTATGACGGGATTATTGAAATTAGTGTCGAAATGACAAGAGTGAATTAGCGGAGTGGGGATTGTCGAAGTGAGTGTTGTACTTGACATTGTATAATGTGTTTGGGCGAGGAATTTCGATGCGATTTTCGAATAATTTACAAGCTTGTTGATGAACAGCTATGCTGAGATGTCTGTCCTGTTGCAGTTTCCCCCCGAAGATGGACCGGCCGCAGATCTCGCCAGCGATGGGTGGTGCAATGCACCACATGCAGGAGCAGACCTACATCCAGGCGCCCAACTACCTGCAAACGCAATCCTATGCGACACCCTCGCCGAACACGATGTATGCCCGTACCTCACCAAATGGGTCCACTGGCGGAAGCTATGTGTCGGTAGCGCAGCCAATGCATAAGAAGGGAAGTCTTCGCAATGGTGATATTCTGAAGCGTTCTCGAGTACAAACAACGTAAGTTGCAATATTGCGTCGTAATTGTATTATTGTCTGACTACAGTGGGTTATATATTTTCAATCAATTTTTTGGGGTTCGTTGTTAGTCATTATATTCAATTGTTATCTATTCTATCGCAGGTATGAGCTGTCGCAGGACATACTCGATAAGCAGATCGAGGTACTCGAGAGAAAATACGGAGGTGTCAAGGCTCGCAATGCAGCGCTTACTATACAACGTGCGTTTCGGCGATATACACTTCTCAAGAAATTTGCTGCTATTACGGCAATGGCCAAGGCTGAAAAACGCATTAGTCGAAGGATTCCTAGCAACGGGGATGATGCTCGTAGTACCATTGGTGATGGAGAACAGTGTGAACCGGATTATATCAGAAATTATGACAAGTAAGTCACTTAGAAAATTACTAGTTTCCATGTTAATTCAAACTTTGAAGGTATTTAGAGTACAGTAATCAATGTTGTAAGGTTAGGAAAACCCTCAGTATTTGCTAGGTTATGATTTGTCCACTTTGGTTATGTTCGATTAACCATAGTATTTGATCGGTGTCGTTTCTTTGTGTTTGATTACTTATTGTTTTCTTTTTGTCTCTTCCCTCGATTTTAGTGATCATGAATGTGGCACGATCCGCGCGCTTCCAATGCGCTCGATGTCGCTGCGCGAGCGACGTAACGTAGACAGTATTTCCATCCCTCGTAGTCAATCTGGCACGCCGACGGCGGCGGCGTGCTGGGAGACATACAGCACCCATATGCAAATGCCCCACTACTACTCCTCGCCCGGAGTTGGGGGAGGCGGTGGTGATTCCACCATTTCCAAACACCAAGACCCGCACGCGCTCCTCTCCTCTGGTCAGCTGCTTGTTGGCACTGGCAGTTCAAGTTCTTGCAGTACCCCTGTTGGTGCCGGCAATGGAAGTGGCGGTGGAGGCAACCATGGCTACCATCGGTCATCGCGATCTTCGTTGAATAACAGCTTGGGCAGCAGTAGTCGCAAGGTGCCACCGGAGGTTCCCAAACGCACTTCAAGCATCACGACACGATCCTCGGACCCGCGACATATGCGCTCCAATGGGCTGTCGAAGAGCACCGAAAATGGTTCCCTCTCAAGTGTGCAATCATCGGGCAGTGATAGTAGCATCTCCACGGAGCGTATCCATGCCGACTATCCGGGTTCGCCAGTATGGAAGCGTAAAGGTGGTCACCATCAGGAATACGCCGACCAAGCTCTAGAAACCTCACTTGGCAACATCTCGAATTCCAGCACTTCTACTTATGTCCTTGATCGACAGGAACAACCACAGCCACCTGCAGCAGCTTACAAAATTTCAGAAACTGTGCGAAAACGACAATATCGAGTAGGGCTGAATCTCTTCAATAAAAAGCCGGATCGTGGGATTGCTTATCTTATTCGGCGGGGCTTCCTAGAGAATACACCTTCTGGAGTTGCCCGCTTTCTTATCACTAGAAAAGGGTTGAGCAAACAGATGATTGGCGAGTATCTGGGTAATCTCCAGTCCCCATTCTGTATGGCAGTTCTGGAGTGCTTTGCAATGGAGTTGGACCTCGCTGGTATGCAAGTAGACGTCGCCCTGAGGAAGTTCCAACAACATTTTCGTATGCCCGGTGAGGCCCAGAAGATTGAACGACTCATGGAAGTCTTTTCACAGAGATTCTGCCAGTGCAATGTTGATATTGTAGCGAGACTTCGATCACCCGATACGGTAAGCTAAATACTATTTTAAGCCCCTATATACCCTTTCAGTAGCCCTTAATCACAACCTTACACCTTTTTTGTCCAAAGTGATGTACTAATATTACATAACCATGTTACAGATATTTGTTCTGGCGTTTGCCATAATAATGCTGAACACCGACCTTCATACACCCAATATCAAGCCGGAGCGACGAATGCGCGTCGAAGATTTCATCAAAAATCTTCGAGGTATTGACGATTGTGGCGATATCGATAGCGATATGCTGAATGGGGTTTACGAACGGGTTAAAGCAAACGAATTCAAGCCCGGCTCTGACCATGTTACACAAGTCATGAAAGTTCAGGCGACCATTGTTGGAAAGAAACCCAATATGGCATTACCCCATCGACGTCTGGTCTGCTATTGTAGGCTCTATGAAATTCCTGATACCAACAAGAAGGAACGACCTGGTGTCCATCAACGTGAAGTGTTCCTCTTCAACGACCTCCTCGTCATTACCAAAATTCTCAGTAAGAAGAAATCCTCGGTCACATATACCTTCCGCAATAGCTACCCACTGTGTGGAATGGTTGTCACTTTATTTGAGAAACAACGTAAGTGCCTATGCATCATTTCATATCTCAAAAGAAAGAAGAAGTTAAGCTTTGGTGCTATTGAGTTGCACAGATTACTAAGGTTAAGCATCTTAGGTCAGGTTAAATGTACGATTTTTGTTAAGAAATGATCAGATTTCTTAAAATATAAGTTAACTAGGTTTTGATAACTCAAATTAGGTTTGTTATAATTACTTCAAGATTGATCAAGATATTGACGGTAAATAATTTTGCAGATTATCCGTTTGGTATTCGTCTATCACAACGAGTTGATGGTAAAGCTCTGGTCACATTCAACGCTCGCAATGAACACGACCGTTGCAAGTTTGCAGAGGATTTGAAAGAATCTATAAGTGAAATGGACGAAATGGAGAATTTGCGTATTGAGGCTGAACTTGAAAGACAGAAATCCAGTCGTGGAAACCGAGCTGGTAAGTGTTAGTCCACTTATTTCATATTCCACTATAATAGAAACGTGGTACCAAATTCTAAATTTTCTCCTACTCATTTATAGGTGCAGAAAATCGTGATAGTGGAGTAGCAGATGTGGAAGTCTGTCCATGCCAGTACCCCTGCGCCCAGACCAGTGGGACAGGTCAGAATGAAAACCCCGCTGAAGATGTAGTCCACGATCAGCAGATTAAACGATCTGCGCTGAGCAATTCCCTCCTTGATATCCACGAGCAGTGTGAGTATACTTTTCCTTCTTCGGAGTGCCTGAAATACTTAGTACCCATCACAATTTCGGAGGTCTTGACTTTGATGTTAGTGCAGTTACAGGTGAGAAGGCGCAACGTCGCGGAAGTGTAGGCTCCCTTGACAGCGGCATGTCAGTCTCATTCCAATCCACGTCCGCAAGCACGTGCTCGCGTTCTGACAAAATGGCAACCGGTGGTGGTGTCGTCGGCCCCGGTAAGGTGGGCGGCAAGTCTGTCTACTATCAGCATTCCTTCCTCGGTGGGCTGTTCAACAAGAAGCAGACGTCGTTGGGCGGTGGAGGTACTCCAACCGGCCCTGCGGTATCGCCACCCGGTGCCGTCAACTCTACGCCTGCCAAATCCACAGAGGTGTAAACGCACGCAATGAAAATGTTTCACAAGTAAATATATTTATTTCGTTCGTTAACTGCCAAACCGTCAAACATAATAAGTGTTCAAATTACATATACATATTTAAAGAAAGTAACAGAATATGGTATATTACAAAACATGTATACAAAAAAAGATGGCGTCGCGTTTGTGCGATGTTAGGATAATATTTACCAAATACTACTTAAAGATGTTTAAATAATGTTTCGACGGGGCGATGATTATGAGGAAAAAATATCTAACCAAAAATTTCACCATTCATAAGTGTTACCAAATATTTAACTAAGGCTGTTTGGAGCATTTGAAGAGGGCGGATGAAGAACGATCGAACAAATTTTATGGGATTACAGTCGGATTTCAATCTCATTTTTTCTAGCATTGAAATCGAAATTGTGAAAATAAGATGTTGTAAACGAAATGGTTTTGTTATTCATACTTATTTTTCTATAGTATTAACAAGTATAATTATTCATTAGGCGAAAATCATAGATCTGTGTAAAATAACATTCAGCAGGTATTGTCCTCTTTGGCAATTTGATATACAGCGAAGGATGAAAAAGACGAAATTTGAGAAGATTTATAATTCTTAATATGTGTGTATATTTTGCTACTTAAGTCAAGTGTAATATATTTGATTGCGAATACTTTTGTACATACCATGAACCGAACTGAAGAGTTTTGAAGTGAGATAGTTTCGGAATGATGAAATAGAGAGAGGGGAGAGGGAGCTTCTCGTTTTGTGAGCTGTAATATTCTAATTGTGACTTTGTATTTCGAGAGCAAATCATTTCTAGTCGAATGTAAATAAACTAGGAGTCGCATACTACATTTTAATAATAATTTAATCTTATGTACTAAGTGTTTTTTTAATAACTAATAAACAGTGAATCGTAAATCGAATTTTATTGTGTTGATTTCTTTACCTTTATGAAAATTTGTATACTTGGGAGTAGACTAAAATGCGCTATTTTGCGGATTAAGTTACTAACAAGGATTCACTGGTATTTGAAGAAAGAGCTTGAAGTGCGTAGGCACACAGCGTTACCGGGGCTAATTGGTATTTATGACACTTTTATTAGCATTCTAACTCCCTTTTACATCTTCTACAATTATACTTTCTACACCTTCGACGGCCTTTCAACATCTAAATAAATTTGCTTAGTTCGGCTTTTTTTATCAACTTAAGTCTTCTCTCTATCACTTGGATCTCAGGATACTTCGTACTGCATTTGGAGTTTCTTCTTTTCTCTTGTCGCACCTGTTCCTCTTTTCCACTTCCTTCCCATAAATTGTACTGGTCGTTATTAATCAATTCTACCAGATTTTCAGAATTTCCCTACACGCTTGACTAATTTCCGGAATCCTTTTCTCATACCTCATTACCTCCCATTCCCGCCGCTTCAAGTCGCATAATTTTTTTCTATATCTTGCCATCAGCACTACTATCATCCGCATATGATCCTTGATGTCCCTTTCGCACTTAGTTTATTTCGTGCAACATGAATTTTTCCCTATTCGCATCTAATTCTTATGTAAACGATTCCTCACCGCCCGACCACATACCCCCTTTCTCACAGCTGTTGCCCATTCGGCTATCATTCCGTCTCCTTTCCCATCCGTACCTTCAATCCTCTCTCACACCTTGCCGTTGCCAGGATGTTCTATTTCTTTGCTCCCGTCCCTCTAGAGCAATGTATTCTGGACGTTGCAGGTTTACCTGATAGTTTGCACGAACTGGTACCCGTGTTGTAACAAATTCTCTTCAAAAAATATTTATTTACAGACATTTTCAGACTTATAATACTTTTTATTAACGCCTTTCAAAAAATACAAGATTAAAATAGAAGAAAGCCGATACAAATGCATGTAAGGTAAATTAATCATTAATTACTCAATTACTATTGACTAATAATTTCAAATGTTAAACCGTTTTCGTGCATTTCTTTATATATGGCAGTATGGTAGAATGCTGCACCAGGACTGTAGACACCGCCCCTAAAAATACATTTAAATAAATCTTAATATTATTGATTAAATTGTACTTACTTGTTTGGTAATTTAGATGGATCGTCTAAAATAGCCATTGCGCACACCGACAATGTCATGCACGTTGCTCCATAAGCTGGATTAGTACCATTGACCTGTGCAATCATTTTCTTGTTTGGGTTTGTTAAAAAAGCTGCATTGGGATCATCTTGTTTAGTGGACCATCCTTCGCCAATTAAAGTAGTGGTAAACTTGGTATTCTCCATTTTTTCATCAGATGGACCTTCTTTCGAGAAATATCCTAATGAAAACAACTTTGGATACTACAAAATAAGAATTGTTGTTAGATCCTTCGTAGTAACATCTCTCATATTGATTAAACCATTTTATGACATTTAGAAACTACCTTGACAATTAAGTTTCTTCCTACTTTAAATTGTGCCATTAACACCAGAACTATGCCAAGAATTGCCAATAGGAAGACATTGATAACACTTTCAACACAAAAGTAGGTTCCCACTTGAACAGGTCGCTTTTCTTCATTTTCGTACAAATATCTCTGGGATCGCTGCATAACACTCTTATCAGCACCCAAAAATGGTAACGCGTACTTGTTATCATATCTACATTTATGTACAGGTCCTTTGAAATTTAATTTTGGCATAAACTGTTTTAATGCAGTTGGATAAAGTTTAGCACGGATGGCTCTTAGTTGTCTCCAAGCACCAATTCCATTAATGGCGGATTCAAAGGTGCCTGTATTAAGAAGTGGGCCTGGACGAGGACCACCTACTTCCCCTCCCGATAGATAAGTCTCAACTGAATTAAGGGTTCCTTCAAATTGGGACTCAAGGTACATTAGGCCAATATCCACAGGAATACTATCAAAACCACATGCACTGACTATATACACGCCTTTCTCTTGAGCCTCTTTATGGTATTTAAGCTGAATCGCTTCCATAAAATGAGGTTCACCACTAACATCAACATGGTGACAACCATTTTCGATGCAGGCCTTCACTACGGGCTCCCCAATATAAGCAAAAGGTCCCGAAGTGTTAATTATAATTCGTGCTTGCTTAGCCATATCAGCCAATGAAGTGTCATCGTTAATATCGGCAACGATAATGGGTGTTTGAGTAAGATCCATACCTATCACAGATATTTGCAGATAAGACGATCATAACACTGAAGGACAATTGGGTTACCTGTTTTATTGCCCATTTCTTTGAGGACCGCTAGGAGTTTGGACTCGGAGCGACCCGCTACCGCCCACGTGTAACTCCTGTCCTTCTCGTTGGACAACTTCTGCACCCATTTGATGGTATTCTTCCCGGTGAAACCGGTCGCACCAAAAATCACGAGGTCATAACGTGTCGACATCACTCACGCACGGTAGAAAACAAACTGATTACTTGCGCTTAAAATGTGTTTATATATTGCCCTTGCAATAAAATCAATAGATAGCATCTATACTTGGACCTCTAGATAAAGTCTGATAAAACTTGATCAAGATAGTTTACTTAACTAGAAATTTCACGATCAAAACACTTGACTTTTGCACAACTCTAGAAATTCTGCATTTTTACGCGAAATTTTAAAAATTTACATATGACTAACCTTGGAATATGTAGTAACTTCACAGCAGTGAGTATTGAATCATCACACCGACGAATCAAGCTGTTGTTCATTCTACCATATGGTAATTGGAGAATTATCTAATCAAGAAAATTAGTTATTTTAAAATAGGACATTATATAACTACAAATATTGTGGGTTTGACACAAAATGGACGCGAAAATATTCGACATGTCTGAAAAATAACGCAACTTGTAGGTAATGTCTTATTGGTGTTGAAAGTATCAATTTAGCCGCTGTATCGGGAATTTGAATGTCTAAATGTGACATTTTGAACGCAATTATTACAATATATCATTATAACTTCTTGGATATATCGATATTTATTGTTATTGGAAACAATGCATTTTGTCAACAAATAGTCTTTTATTTCGTAATCCTCTTCATCTCCCAGGAATAATCAGCTCTTGCACAATACACATTCGTAACATTATTAAAATTACCTTAATATATCAAAATTATGTATACATATCCCTACAATCTACGCTTAGCATGTACTAATGCAGACGGAAAGAAAGATTCGCACTTTCTTCTCGCACTGCGAAAAATGACAGATTATATAAAATAGCAATAAACTATATAATAGACGCTTCGTAACATGAAAATACTTACAAATAAATCGTTTACTTTTCTAAAAACGAATCCCATTTCGTCAAGAATTCAATGAAATTGCCTAGAGTAGAATTTCTTTAGTTTTTCGCCTTCGAGTTATTGTTCAGAAGTCAGAATTGCGGCGTTATTCTGCGTGAGTTTAGGTCCTAGATTTCGTTAATTACATAGAGATAATGTGCAGTTAGCGCGTTGGCAATTACGGTGGTGCGAATTGATATGTTGGAATGCTAGCAGTTGCTGACGGTCGCCGAGTATTTCAAGTCACCCTCGCAAATATACCGACCGGAAATGAAACGGCGTTTGACTAGTGACAGCCGATAGCCGGCGCCCTGCAGGTGGAAGCCGATGCCCGATAGCGTCGTGCCCTCGCAATTAAACTGCGCCGAAATGGTGGTAGGTTTCGACGGGCCGCAATCGAGGTCCATGCGAGCGAGCATCGATCCAACGCCATGGTTCTCTGAGTGTAGAGATAACTCCGTAAACTTCCATATCAGTTGATGGGCGTCACCATTCCTGCGTTCAAATACCAATTTGTGCCAACAGACCAAAGGAATGAAAAGAAATTAAAATATTACCAAGTGGCGGCTGGTTTAGACATGTTGCTTTTCACCTCCCCATCCACCGGTACCGTCACTGCGACGTTCAATAAAGGCGAAGCTGAACTCATTGCATGCGAATTGTACTTGTAATCAACTTTCAAATCCGTATGCGTGTCATCACACTTCCAATAGGCCACTAATTGTAGAGGGCAGGAATTGGCACCGGGTTTTGCCTTGATCTAAGAGGAAACAGAGATTTACTCGGAAACTTATTGGTTCCGAAAAAAAAACGCAAAAAACTGCACCCAGCTATTCCTGGCCTTTTAAAATATTCACAAATTATTAATTTCTTATATCAATAAACGAAATATTTATGAGACGGTTGCAATCTGATCATATCATTCTAATTGCTTTCATTAGATAATCAAAATAAAGTATATTAATAAGATGAACGCACCTGATATTTCAAAATATCGACGTTGAAATACGAAGCGCTAGGATTAAGCTCGGATTGCTTCTTTAATAGGGCACTTAGGGCGGTCATGTTGAACTCGAGGAACTTGGAATCGTTCGTCGATTGCGCACCATCTCTGCAACAAAATGAAAGCAGAGGTTGAAGTGCAGGCGCATTAAAATATCGCCCGCTGCGCGCTTCGCCAGCATCTGCATGCGAATTGGCTCATTGGCGCGATGACAAACAAACAGATTTTGCGGCACGAATGTGTGCATACACATTTAAACAAGCAGACCATCAGCACTGCACCTCATCCGAAAACTTACATTGTAACTAATTGTTTGTTGGGCAGAATGGTCAACTTCTGCGTGTTGTGCACGCGGAACGTCAGCTTGGCGGGATTCGGGTTGTTGGCCAACACAGTAACGATGCCCGCTGGGAAGGAAAGCATCATGTCGCCGGACATCTTTACCTGGCACCTTCAATAGGAAACGTTAACATTAGGCTCACCTTGACCAGCGACAGTGTTGCAGAATTGTATATAAGCAAATTCCAGCAGAGCTTAAATATCGTGATAAACATAACTTTCAATTGACGTAAATTGTTACAAATTCGCATATAATTAAAGATTCCCTCCCTGCGTGAAATTTGCAAAAAATGTAAACTGGTTAACATAACAATATTCTGGAAATTTACAACTATGCAAGTTGAATGAATATGTTAACTTAGTCCCGTTCAAGTAGTTTGTAGTAAGATTTCATTCGAACTGTTTTTATCAGAGTGCAAATAAATACTTACTTAGTTTCATCAGCCCCACGAAAATACGAGTGAACAATCTCGTGGAAAGCCACTGCTAGAGGAATAGTATCTGCCATCCCGATGGTTAAAGGGGACGGGCCCCGAGACACACCAACTGGCACACAAGCAGTTCGAAACTCTAAACTTCCAACACTATCCGCTCTGGAGATATTCGAAGGGCTTATATGGCCCCGTGGTGTATTTGGATCGGATCGCCGTGAAGGTGGTCTTGGAATCGACATATAACCACTTGTGGGAGTTGGAGTTTGCCTAGGTTTAGGAGCAGCTCCCGTTGGAGGTTGAATATCACCTACCTCGGAGAACAAGTCACCAAGGTCCGGATATCTCGAGGAAGCGGAGAGTGTAGGCGAATTAAGCGCAGGTTGCGAGGGGCTTTGCAATGGGGCATAGGGATGTGTACTGGTTGGTGTCGATGCATTCGATTGGGCCGGACTTTGAAAATTCAATCCTAGAAGATCACTGCTGTGTTTTCCACCCAGCTGTTGTGACACAGATTGCGAGCGTTTCATGGCGGCGTCCTGTGAGTCTAACGCCGATCCTCTTCGCCCACCAGCCGGCAACAGATAGAGATTCTCCACAGTGGCCCTGAGTTCATCAACCGATGCCGACATCGGTGCGGCGCCATTATTCAACGGTTTGATCTCCACGCGTATCTTACGCTCGCGTTCATCATCCGAGTCGGAATCCGACGAGGAGTAAAAGCTTCCCTTGTCGTTGTTCCAATTCGCCGGCGTCGTTGGCTGAATAACGAAACCGTCCTCGTCCACTTCCAACGCATCGGGATCAGTACACTCGACAAGCGTTTGACTTTTCCGCATCTCTTCCTTCTCCTCCCTACAAGACAATCACACTAAACTCTACATCTGAAAGTGAAACATGCTGCATACGAAGACATACAAATCCGATTTTTCCTCTTTATTGCTTTGATTGTCCGCGCCATCTTTCTTCTTTTTGTTCGCCTTCTTCTGCTTAGCCTTGTCGCGCCGACTGCGTAGGAACCCTATCATGCACAAACGCAAAATTATAAAGCCATAAAAACCCATCAGTAACGATCTGGCATGACATCAAACCACAAAGAGATTAAGTTTAAAAAGTTTAACTCGATAAATGCGTGATGAACTGATCGTGGTGTCGAATAAATTGAGTGTTAAGTGGTGATGCAGAGTGTTCATGTGAAATGGCGTCATGAGTTTAAACAGTTGCAAATTTGCGTTAAATTCAGCATCAATAAAACGGGTGGCAAGGGGAGATAAATATATGGGCAGGCACCCGCCAACACTGCTGGGGAAGTTAAAATGTGGTGCACAGATTTTTCATTTATAAAAGTAACTGATGCAAAGTACAAATTAGAAACCGACATGGTTTTAGCACAAGGAAAAAATCTCTAATTCAATTGTTACATATAAGACGGAACAAGGACATTTCAAAATCGAAACGAGTTACCATTAATATCGTTTTGTAGCAAATAGAAAATTGAATTCATGATAATACGTAATTTAAATTGATAATTCAATTATATCTGAAATGCCATCGTAAATGTAAGTCTGGTGTTAGACGATATTTTTTACGTTGAGCTAATATCATGCCGATTAAATATACAACTTTAAAGACAATAATAAAGACAACACCAACAAAATAAGGAAGACAAGATAAAAAGCAAAGGCGAAACTAAAATCAATACCTAAAATCCGCAGAGCATAATTATACCATAATTTCTAAATACATCTATGCAAAACAGAAAATAAAGAGAAAACAGTAGACGTTAAAAAAAATCCGCAATACATTCACTCCTCAGAACCATTCAATAAATACATGTTTCAACATTGTCCTGAACTCTTAAAGCATAAGGTTTTATTAAATGGCGTAGGAGGTAAAAATATATTCGAAATGGGGAGCAAAATCAAAATACTTGAGGGGCAATTACATTTGGATCCACGCTGGACGCTGCGCGTCATTTCCCCAGGATTCGTCGGACTTGATGGTGCGCTGCTTGGCCCTGCCTGGCCCTCGCGCGATCCTGCAAACACACCAAAAAGGCCCCCCCCAACATCAACAAAAAAAACAGGTAAGTTAGTAGAGCGTCCCAGAGGAAAGGATCATCAACATCGTCACATACCCTGCGAGTTAGACATGAAGAGATTAAGAAGGGAGGTTGTACGGCGGGATGATTTTGCATGTGTTGGCATGGCCTGCTGTGTCCCAGTTACATTGCTCTCATTACCTTCGCGCTTCACCGGCTTACCACCGCCTGCAGCTACACCTGCTGCGCCCCCTACCGACGTTGTTGACGTTGTAGAGCCAGCCAGAGATGCTGCCAATACAGATGAGGAGTCCGCATCGAGAACTGGGGACTGTAGTTGCTGGTTGGTCTCCTCCCAATCTACTAAGCCTGTGCGGGACGAAAGAAAAACCTTTGAAATTGGAATGCGATCTACAGGTTGACAAAGGTTGAACTGACCTGGTTTCTCTAGACCAGTGTATTTACTAAGGACAAACTGCTCGAGTAGCTTATCAACGGTGAGTTCCAGGCACTGCTGTTTGAATTCGGACTGAACGGTGCCGGCTTCTTCGTGTGTTGCCTGAGCAACTTGTACGTACGAATTTATGAAATCCTTCATCTGTCTGAGGTGGGCTTCCTCAAGTTCTTGGAAATGTCCACAGGTTATGGTCATCTTTCTTTCGAAAGTATCCTTGGCTACGGTGTACTTTTCAACGAAGGTCCGATAGTCTTCCTGGGCTTTCTTGTACTTGGTCTCCACCTTCTCGATGTCTTTCGGGGAAGCATTTTCTTTTTTCAGCTTATCTAGTTCGACACCACGCTGGGAATAGACATCCTTAGATTTTTGAACCAATAACGTTGTAGATTGAATCTGTTGGACTGCTTCCAGTGTTCCAGACTCCTCTTCTTTGACAGCCTTGTGCTTCTTTGCCAACTCCTCCGAATAACGATTGACCTCCTTCACTAGCTCCATCACCTTGGAGACCATCTGCATGTGAAGTGCTGCCAGTCGTTCTGCATAGTTTTTGAGGACGGCCCATAGTGGCGCAAAAGTTCCCTGCGCACAGCAACTGCCCGCCTGCTTTGCGAGCTTGGCAAGGAACTTGGAATTGTTCTCCTCGATGTTCGACTGTTCGCGAAAGAAGTCTGCCAATTCTTTGCTGGCCGCGAGACCATATTTCATGTTATGGTAGAGGACGTCGAAGCCATTGTTTTTATCACCCTTTGAGAGAGAATCAAACAGTTATAACCGAAGCCATTCAAAATAATATAACCTAGCAATAATTAGCACCAAGTAACTAACTCGCTTTCGCCGACGTGCCCTTCGCATCTCGCGCCGGTCTTTGATCACCTGCATGGCTAGACAGACACACACCGAAAGAAACCCCGTTGAATTGAGTAAATACTGAAAAAGCGCTCGACCGTTTTCAGTTATTTATAAGCAAGAATCAATATAGGCCTCGTGCAGGTGTACCAAGCGAACGAACGTGTAGACCTCTTGTTTGCTACTAAAGGTCGAAAATTACGGCGCGGTGGCGGCATACGATTTCATCGGCGGCGGCCCCGACTCGACGGTACGGAACTCGGAAAAGCCCCGAGTTTTATACCATCGCCGCCGAAACCATAGTAAGAAAACGTCAAGTCAATACATTGTCGCTAGGACGTTGCCTCGCCATCGCTTATAGTACGTAATACTTAAATTGCGTCTGCGTTTACGTAATTTCAAGTTCACCACCGCTTAATTAATGTCTGGCCTGAAAAAACAAGTGATACTAACGATGCCGTCATCTTAACGTATATTCCATAGCGAGAATGAGTATTTACGATCGTGCACAATTATGTAATAATTATTCATTTACAACATGGAAACCTCGGAGTGCAAATTGGAGAGATAGATGAAATTAACTTGGCATTCAAAGAGTTGATAGGTATATTATTCCATGCAAACTTTTCTTCGAAGTAAATTTTATACAACAAGTTAAACAAAGGAATAAGGCTTTCTTATATAGCAACAACCTCAAGAATGACAAGAAACTTTTTTTATTTAATAATAATAATTCGAAATGTCTTCATTAACTATTATAAAATTTAAAAATCAAATGTAGCCTACAAGTTTAAGTTTGACTGGATGGAATAGATTTGATTAAAAGTCTCTCGAACGTAATGTAACTTATAAAACACATGTTTTCTAAATATCATTGGAAATATAAATGTAAATCATTCTAATATGTGTACATATGAAATTTTTTTTCATTAAATCTAACCTTAACTGAATATAGATGATGAGGACACTGAAACTTTTCATGATAAGAAAATGTTTTGCGACAAATGTTCTGTGGTTATACCGATAACCTTATCATAGTTAATAACGCAATTTAAGTAATATGTCTACTAGATTGTCATTATTTGCATTTATAACTGAAATAGACTGAAATTTTTCCTAAAGCCCAAAGTTATTTATACTAATTAATGAGATAAATAAGCATACAATTAAACTCATTTGGAGGTAGTATTATCGCGAGCTGTTTATCATCGGTACTAGCAATGTATACAATTATTTCTATACGCCTTCTACTTTTGTGATTATAATGGTATCCTTTCAATAGTTACACTTTAACCACTTATTTACTAATATTCATAGAGAATCACAGTCAAACGGAGATTAGATTTTCCCTTAGAGCTTTAATGTCAGCCAGTAAAGCACAGATATGTTTGTTATATTAATTTTACTAACTTAACAAAACTTACAAAATTGGATTCATTATGTGCCGCCCAATTTTGAAATCGTTAAAAATGTGCCACGACAAAAATCTTGAGAATCACTGCATTATAGACAAGTCCAATACGTTAACAACATAACGATTATTTGCACAGAAATTAATTCACAATAGAGTTCTATCTTTGAAGATAAAACTTATGAATTTTTAATATGACTACTCGGGCAAATTTGATTATAATAATAAATATGAATAAGTTATTTAACCTAAATAGATTAAGATCAGTAAGATAACAGAACACTTTAACATATTCTTATTTAAAGTTAACTAATGAATACCAATATCGTTCTCAAAGGAACTTTAAAGCTACCTAACCTAATTTTTTTGATATTTTCTAATCTACTTATCATAGAATGAATAGAATTATTGAGAAATATACCGTCCAACAAATGAAATGTTTTTCATTTTTCTTCACATTTCCGTATTTCTAGGATTATAAATCATATACCAATAAATTCAGCGTGCAAATTTCTTCAAACTCCTGGGAACAGTTTCCTTTTGTTTACTTAGAACCGTTCTTATAACTCATGAAAGTTGAGTCTAATAACGGCGACGTTTTCACTATAAGAAAAATTACTTTGACTTACTCCTAAATATTTCACTTTCATTTATATTTATTTTCTAACTATGTATACCAATCATATACTATTCGATTCGGAATGAAATTAGCCAGTTTTTTACACGATATATTTCTCAATTAGCCAACCTTTAGGCGTAAATTTGTATATTAAAACAAACTATATTTAATGAAGAATCGATCCGTAGAAGATGGGGTATTCTATGATATGTTAATTAGAAAATAATGTAGAATAAAGTTTGGTACAGTCTGTAATGACTACTTTATTTAATGTGTACAAAGTTTGAATGTCATCTGCAAAGTCAATGACTGGAGTTTCAAACAAGTACTACAGCATGATGATGCATCAATGAATGCGCTTAACAAATCACAACAACCGAAACGTCGACAAACGGGATGATTGCCCATGGAAGGACACATCAACATACAGATTAAAACTTATATGAAATTGGCCTGGCTCGTTCTCTCACGCACAGCGCCTCAATGTGCCCATGCATATATTCTCCAGCCGAATCAACGACTCGAAAGACAAATGCGAATTAAATTCGCGTCAATCAATAGGTCACTGAAATGCACTGCATTCCTAACTAGCCTGCCAAACAGAAACGTCTATTCGCTCCGAACGTCAGGTGAAATTGCTATAATAACCATCGCCTAATCAAACACACTCCATGCCTAATCGTGCAACCTCGCCCCACGATTTTTATTACACTGTGTGCGGCGTGTGTTTGTTTTGGCGTTAATTGTTTGCTAATTTTCTTCGACAGCGAAACCCGCTCTGGTATTCTATTACTATCTGCAAACATAACCTCGTCGCTGCGGTTCGAGGGAATCGCGTCATCTCATCGATAAAACTACTGCACAACGGAAGAATTCGAAATGGATTTGACGTGTTGTTATCAGTGCTGGGTATACTGTAGGCTAAGTACAAGTAATCGCTGGTAACCATTCGCAAACGGAATGCATCCGTTATGCGAGCCGCCCGAACAGCACTTACCCAGAAGTAATCGTTAAACGCGACGGTCATGTTTACTTCATCAGTCACACATCGCACGGGCAAGTTCCGATGGGGTTCGTCACAGCACACACGGAGGAACAAGAAACTGCTGCACTTGGTGCACTCTTTGCCGCGAAACTGCAAGACGCGGGGCGGTTATGATGAATGCACTTATGAACTAGGCGAGAAACGAGGACGTGCACGCACACCGCGATAATAAAATGTTACGACTGAATTGTGATTACAAACGGGGGGCGGATCAGCGGATGTGTACGTTGTGTTTTCGAAATTTCAGGCTAGATGTCGCTGGGAGCACGAGACGGTGTCACAAACTTTATAAAACATTATCTATTAAAATTCACTTATATCATTATTATACCACTCGCATTATATAGATAGTATAATAAGTTCAAATTACCTATCAAAATATTTACTGGAATAATTTTTTTTTTCTGTAATTACATTTTTAAAAATTCATTACTTTAGAGATAGTGCAATAGATGTCGCTTATTATACTATTTTATCAATAAATACTTTTATAAATGGCAGTTTATGGAAACTTAGAAAAATTGTAGAACACATCCACTTCTTGATTTCGGTACTTGTTTTATTTTATGAGCGTCGAGGCATTCAAAATGCACAATTTTTCGATATTTTTTGACAACAATAATATCCACGTAATTCCACTCAACATGTCTTATAATATCACTTCGATGTAACCCAAAACCTGTTCGAAGCGTTTGTAGCAAATCGCATCCTGAATTGATTAGAGCATGATTAATACTCCTATCAATAAGGAAAATGTGAATAAAAATGAAATGTTTTGGACAAGTCATTTTTGAGATTGGCAACGTGGACGTTATTAGAGTAAACTTCAATATAACATCGATATTTTCAGGTTTCTGGTATATCAATATCGATATATCGTCTTAAAATTATCGATAATATCAATTTCGATAGATTCAGCATGAACATTTCTTCAAACTCCAGGGAGAGTTTTTATTTGATTACTGGCGACGATTTCACTGACAGAAAAATTACTTGAAATTATTTCTTCTAAATATTTCACTTTTATTTATATTTACCTTCCTTCAATGTATACAAATCATACCATTCGACTCAGAATGGAATTTGTTACTATCTGCTGCAATAGTTTTTAGTTACATGTTTACAAATCATGTCGATCTCAAAAATGTCTTGTCCTAAACATTCTACGTTTATTGACATTTCCCTTATTTCTAGAAGTATACATCATGCACTTACTTTGTACCCAATAGTACATTTGAATAATTAGAAACTATGTTAGAAGTCTTGATAGTTGAATCTGATAACGGCGGTATTTTCGATGTCAGAAATATGACTTGAAATGGCTCATAAAAATCGCACTTTTAGTTATATTTTCTATATTTCTATGTATACAATTTATATATTAATCTATATATTAATCTATAATTATATTTGCCACTAGAGGAATTGCCTAGAGGAATTGTTATAGATTCCTATAGTTCAGTCCATTTATGAAAACATATCCAGAGAGAGTTGGAAGCACATATACACATATATTCTAACGCCTGCCGTCACAAAACATTCACGAACAAGGTATATTATTTTAAATATTAAAACATATTTTATTGCTAAGTATATGTATTACATCATGTAAATCAGATGACGGATATATCAATGACATGTCAAAACAATATCGAAAATTTTGATATCGATATTATGGAAACCGAAATTATCGAAAAATATCGATATTTAGGGGCCGATATCTTGATATCGATATTTTTTGAAATGCCTACTAGGGGCACGAAAAAAGACACATGTGTCCCCTTTGGAGGTCATGTAGACTCTAATCTATTCATCGTTACCCCCCAATATCTTATTATTATGTACCACTACGTGGAATCCACGGGCGAAGATTTTTTAATTGAGAACCGCTGGCTAGATTGTGATGAGAGATGACTGTGATGATCTCAGTCATCTCTGAGACAATTGGGCAAATTTCTTAATGTACAAAATTATCATTATTAAATCCCCTCTTTTGCTAGAACCTACCAAATAAACGTTGCCAAATATCACGAACCTATGTTTGATCTTTTTTTTATAATTTTTATTTAATTTAGAATATCTGACCTGAAATATCGATCTAAAAAAGGAAACAAGAACAATTTTTGTGGGTGTTATAATTTGTTTTATTAAATAATAAAGCGCATCACATACGCAAATATCAAATATATCCATCATAATAAGTATGTACATACAAAGTAATAAATTCTGTACATTAAACTATCAAGATAGAAGAAAAACTACACGTTGGAAAAACAAGATAGGCGAACAAAAACTGAATCGATAATTACATGTGCGTCTGCGGTTGCTGATTGCGCAGTGCTCCAATAAATTATGCAGTAAATTAAACATCTATGAGATCGCTTATATTCCTTTTCCGCATCGGTGTGCGCCTAATTGCAGGATGTCATTACAAGAGAAATACAGGTGCCGTTCAGGGATAGGAGACAGGAACAAATATAGAGAAGGAGGCGGGAGATTATAAATATTCAATGTAATAAAAGCAAAAAAAAAAACGAAAATAAGAAAAGAATATATTGCGCATTCACATTGCGGCATTTATCATCCAGCCGGGGCTCCGCAGACAATGCGATGATTTAAGAATGGCCGACTTCCGAAGACCGCGCGCTTCCCATGACCTGCAAGCTCGCGCAACGTCGAAGAACAACAAGAAGAAGCAACCAGCAGGAGCGGTGGCAGCGCAGCCACTGCTTTTTCTTCTTCATCTCCTTCCTCCACTCTTCACAATCGTGGCGTTTAAGTTCAAAGTCGAACGTGATTCTTCAGCCGTTGCTCAACGAGAGAGGATGTGCGTCAAGATGACAGAGAGAGGAAGACAGGGACCGCTCCGAGTTCAAGTGCTTATTTTTTTCTTCATCTTCATGTTGTATAGTTATGTAAATCGTAAACAGTCTCACTTATCATCAACTAGGCTTAAGTTAAGCTATGTGTAAACTACAATGACATGTCGGACTGGCCGGGCATTGTTTGTTCATTTGGCGCTGGTATCACTGACCACCACTACCTTCCATTTCTAACAATAAGATTCAGCCACCCCAAAAGATCACTTACCAATTTTGGGCAGATTGGTTTGCTGGGGACCTAAATCCTATAAAAGACAACTCCTAGTTACCTAGGTAACTTGGGTACCTGTTTATCGTTCGCTGCAAATGGTGTCCTTCAACTGACGTTCAATTGGCTATGTGCCAGGACGAGTATATCCTTCTTCTCTTTTGGGAAGCGTAACTCTTTCCCGGCTAGACGTGCTGCCTCCAGTTCCCGTTCCGCCTGCGAGAGTTCTCTTCGCAGAGCACCGGCTGATTCTTGTTCTCTAGCAATCCAGTCCAGTGCCATCTGGGATCTCATGTCATCATCTAAAGCTCGATTTGAATAGTGTGCGACTACCTCCTGTCGACTACATTGTCTCTCGCGCATTGCCTTCAAACTTCCGTTCCAATGCAATAGCTGGAAAACGGTCATCAACTCCTGAAACTCTAGCATTGTGCGGCCTTTATTCGCCTCCAGCATGAACCTAAACGCTCCTATCCCCCGGCTCGGATCACCTTCGTCGGCAGTCTCCTCTGAGCTTGTTGCGCCACCACCGGCACTACCTTTGAATGCTGATCGTGCTTCCCCGACGGCCTTCTCGATGAAATCCTCGGAAATGCGACGTGACGGATGCTCGTTGAATACGGAGTTCATCAGCGCTATCTTCGCGGCGCTACGGCGTGCCTCTGCTTTAGTGGGACAGTTCTGGGAACAAGGCGTAGGGAAATGTAAACATTTGCTCAATTATCGCCTGCCGTCAAATGACAATATCGGACGCCGACAATTTGTCTTTTTCGGTTTTGATGGGAGGGCTATTCGGATATTGTTTGTTTGGGACCGGTGCTTGCTGTGGTCGTTAGCACACACACACACACACATGGTGGAGGAGAAGTGAGTTACCTGAAAACTGCCGAAACAGGAGCCGCCCGGCAACGTCACGTAGCACACATACGGCTGCGCGTTCGATGGCACTGACTCGTAGATGACCACGGCGCCGTTGCGCAGATCGGCGCCGCGCGCCTGCTTCATCTGCCAGAACTCCTGCAAGGCCTCCACCACATTCACTGCAAACCGAAAATTATACAAAACGACATCAAAAGAGGCTCAGTCTTATTAATTGCAGCTTTAAGTAGGCAGCGACCAGGAATCCGGCGAATGTTGATCGCTTCTGGGAATCGAAATTTGTTACCGCGGAATTTGGAATTCGAAATTGAAACGCACGTAGCCATTGGAGACACAAGGCTATTGTGTATGCGCGGTGGTGATTAAAGGAGTCCATCTCTGGTCTTCGCACAACAGTTAAGACTGTTAAACGTGTGTATCGGCCCCGGGGACTGGCCGGACCGCGAGCACAAAGCCAGTTTTTAAACTTTTAATGATCCAAGTTACAGTTCGAACCAAATTTATGTTGCGCACACGACTTTTTTGTTGTCTGACCGTGTCACATCAGAAACGGACGTCGAACGACCACTGCATTGCACACATATCTGCACATGTGCCTTCAAACCGGGAATAGGGTGCACGCGGTATCGGGAGCGCAAGTTCCTCAATTTCTTCCCACTGTGTGAACAACGAATGATCAGGAGTTATGAATTTAATTCACGAGCGGAATGCGTCATCGCGACGGATAATTATTTTAATATCATCCGACCCATACCTGGAGGACGGGATGCGGGACCACTAAACGGTGGCCGGAGAGCTCACCGCATGCCTCCCGGGCATAATATAAAGGTTCATCGTCATGTACCTCCTCGTCTGCTGCCGATAAAGTTACACACGCACGACACAAAGAGACATACATGCGAAGGATGGAAGGAATCGCGAAGGCAATGCATTGTACGTGCATGCGAGAGTGTGTAGGCACTGGGGCTCAACCTCCTACCTCATCTACCATGGCACTCTTCTGCGTCGCGGGCAAACGGACCCGTGCGAGAGCGACGTGTGTGTAGTGGCACCGTGAGAACCTTCTTCGCTCTTCTTCTGCCTTGCGGTGTACCCAGGGCCCGCCCGGGCTGCTTGTATGTGTGTTATACATACAAACGCTTACCGCAAGGCGCTCGCCAAGTGGCCCGGGCAGCCGGAGGAGTTCTTAAACGTGTTCATACATAACTCAACTTTGAGCTCTCCGGAGCTGCGAACGCGACGACCGAAGGCTGAAGCGCAACACATGCCGGGGTTACGGGGGACTTAAGCTCAGCGCGTGTGTGAGCGCGTCGCTGGGGCATTGTGTTTCAGCAAGTCAAGTGTGATCTGGATACGGATTTTTAATTCAGCGTTTGCGATATTAGAAGGCCGTCTTATAAAAATAATCAGGTGACATGCGAAGGTGACAACCGCACAATTTGAATTTCAAATGTCTTCCCACGACTAGTTCGAGTCAAATTTGAACGATCCAATTATTGTAATAGAATCCTAAATATTACCTCGATAACTCTCATCGTAGATCTGTAACATCGGTGTTGTAGACGGACAAGTCCATTGGGGATCAGGGTACACCATCATATCGGAGAATTGTCTTCACCCTTCACTTAGCACTCTACGCATCACTAATCCGTTGGTAATCCCAAGAGAAATAAAGGCACACGAGGTAAGCACTGGGTAGTCGGGATCGCGCACTTCTTTCCGACTTGCACGGAAGGTAGCAGCCGTCTTGACTAGTCCTGGAACGCGCTTGCGTTTTTAAAGTCGCGAGACGGCAGTCTCTTGTTGATTGGTCGTCGCTTGTCGTTTTTGCGACACACGCACGTCGAAGTCACTTCACTCACTCGTGAGAGTCACTCAAGCTGCTCAAATCACTCGGCGCATATACGCACACTGGGGGCCGAAAGTCGCACTTGTATGGCAGCACAGCTTTCTGCCTCTCTTCTAGGGATCGCAAACGGTGACTATTCGCAAATCGCGCCGTGGCCTAATGCGTTTCTCGTACTTGGACCAAGCCAAACGCTGGAGGACGAAGTGGTGGCCCGCTCTCTCCGGCGTTCACTCTCGGTGGTCGCCGGCTCACTGGCACTCTTGCACTGCACCACGGCACACCTCACAGGTACCCAACAGGTAGATGCGGCCCGAAGAGAGTCAAGAGAGTGTAGTGCTACAAACTTATGGGTAATGCGCGTATATGTGTGAGTACGCGTGTGCATGTGCATGCGAAGCGCCGTCGAATTCGGGAAGATGCGTCTTAAGTCAACTCTAGTTAAGTCAACGATGGAACACGCGCAAGAGCCGCTGCACGTACAGGCCGCGAGTATCGGGAAAGGATATCAATGTCCCGCACCGTTAGAAATTAGTAACACTTGACTTAAGTCACTCGCCGGAGCCGGGGTCCAGAATTAAAATTGAATATGCAGATACAATCTAGTTCACCCACGGACGCGTCGAAGAGATGTCGATGTGCCGGCGATGCGGGACCTGATGAAGAGGACGTGGAAATGGGAAAGATGTTCTCTTTTTTTGGAAGTGGAAGACCGAGGCCGGTAGTAGTGAGGTAATGATCGCTGATCGTGATCATCCTCGGGCGCTTTTAAGCTCACTTCTGTTGTTGCTGCTTGCTGCTGTAAATATCATGGTGGTGATCTTGCGCTTGAGGTTCTCACTTAAGCCACAATTACCCGAAAAAGTGCATATGACATGTACATATGCACATGATGGGGGCATATACACCTTGCGGCAATTGACTTCTCAAGAAGTAACACGAAATCTCAAAAAGATTCGCTGCAGGCTGTGGGAACTTGACTCATTCTCACAGAACGCACCCACCCATAAACTCACAAACGCAAAGCACAGCAAAAAAGCTTTACTTTCTATGTATATGTTTGTATGTTTGTGTATGTGTGGGACACAGCGGTAGCCGACCGACAGGTATTGCCAAAAACGCGAATCAATGAACCCTCGCCATCGTCCGGCAAATAAAGGAGGCCCGGGTTGTGGAATATTTATGTTCTATTCTTGCCGCGTGATGTAATCGCACGGAGAAAACACAAACATTATTTTCTGACAATATTTATTTCTTTTTTCGTATATTCAATTTTAGTAACAGTTTATGTCTCTATCAACTTGTAGTTTTTATAGTCATTTTTTTCAACGTCAACAATTATCAAGATTCTTCAGGCCTGTGGATATATCACTAAATCTAGACTTACGCACTAATGACTATGTTGAAGGAACTTTACAGACTTTATCACTCTCAAACACAAATCTGGAATTGTTGAATTGCTTTGGTTTCTTTGCTTGCAATCACATACTGTGATCATTGAATCTGGTCTGGAGGATCAGGAATTGAAGATGGCGCTTAATCAGAATTAAAATGTAATACTGAGAGATTAGGGCAAAAGCTGGGCAGCATATGGACGGACCGACTAAGGTCTTTGGTGTTTAGAGGTTGAGGATTGTGGTGTACCCTAAACAGGTTGATTACCCATACCATTATTGTCAAACCCACGGAATTGCTCCCTAACAGGTACACTGGCATCATCGTCGGATGCCCGCAGGCGTTGAGCAATTGCCAATCGTAAACGATAGATAACGTAGGTGACACAGTGGATGATCATCAAAAGACAACAGGCGCTCATGCAAACGGCAAATGTTGATAAGGGCTTCGCCCAGTTTACCGGAGGGTAGATGCATGGGTAATTATCTCTGTAACAGAATATTTAAGTATTTGAAAGAGTCTTCTGTCACTTGTTGATAGAACATGTTGAATAAGTTTTTGATGAGTAAAACACTTTTTTCACAGTTCTACAAATATAATTTATTATTGTACAATGTACATTTCGGCTTTCG
>WSZQ02118352.1:0-11742 GCA_019419845.2 Weissflogia rhopalogaster
GTGCAAGAGCTGTAGCAAGCAACCGTCACGTCATTGTTGTTACCTCCCCATTGCCTCAACTCGTTGGGGCACACATCATTGATTTCTGCGTTGCAACGAACTGCTCTGCAGTTACCAGAACCACCAATTGGTTCAATCGAAGCCTTGACGTTGTAACCATCAACAAGGGAGATATCGTAGAAATCTTGTCCTTCCCAACCACGTAAGGTGATTTCAGCAAGGGATACCGGAGGAGCACCACCATTACCATTGCACTCAAGACGGTTACCACAGTCACCAGTTTGGCAGTGCTGCGAGTTGGGGTCGCACCAGGTGCGAGCCCAGAAACGACCAGCCCATTGATCATCACTTCCAACCCACCTCTATAATATTTATAAATTATAATATATCCCAAGAAGGTTAGAGCTACTTACGGTTTGGTAGGCATCTAAGACGAAGCCACCCCTCTCTAAAGCTGGTTTTCCTCCATTACCAAGAATACCAACCCAGATTGGACCAGGCAAGTTATTGTATATCTCAAAATTTACTGCTGACGTTAGAGCGATAGCTCCCAGGAAGATGAGGAACTTCATGTTCTCAGTTGGTCGACTACCTAGAGACGAATGATCCTCCCTTAACTTGTGTGATATTTTATATTAATATCTCAAGTATCTACTCGGACCTCTATCAACATTTAATACTCGTGACTTTGAAGTGGTTTCTAAAACGTACCTATATACTTGTTTAGATAAGATTTGGTCATCACGTGGCAGGAAGATGCACGGAAATACCTGTCAGATTTATTTTTGGATCTACAATTGTGATATTTTGTATCGCGAACTTAAAATAATATTTTATGTGAAGTTTTGAAATTGATCTATAAAGCTAACCAAGCATGACCCAAAAACTACATATAAGAAGAGGTCAACCAAAGGTTATGTTATAGTGGTCAATATGAATGTGTGTTGCTAAGCTGAATTATCTAACAGTACAGACATCAGTAGACATTTTCTTATATATTTCTTCTCGTTGTTTGCCAATATATCTGGCTGACATCTGCAGCAGGTGTAGTCTACTGTAAGCTCCAAGAATATCGATTTGTTTCAAATTTGGAACATGTACTCTTTATAGAAACCAGCTCGTAACTGCAAAGTCGGTGTACATAAGGATAAGAATTAATTACAGCGAGAAGCAGTACAATTAACTTGACTCATGTTACACTCTTTGTGGCGAATAGCGTGGCAAGATTTTTCTATGTGTATCACTAACCATCTCAATATTTAGTTTGGGCGAGCAAGATGCTATATACTAGTTTTAACTCTTACCATGGATTTTAATGGATTATGTTTCGCACTAAGAGAAAGTGATCTAATAGCGATTAGCAGCGCACGTAAAAGTACTGGTGGCGTCGTCATAGCCATAGCTGTAGACGTCGGGATAGGCGTTTTTGAAAAGACCTGCACTATTTATTGCCCAATTACTAATTTTGCATGTGACTGCAGTGCCATATTGACCCCGACAGCAACACTGAAATGTGTTGAATTTCATGCAGACACTGTAATACGCGACAGTGTTTGCATGATTGTTACCACCACGTTTGGGGAGTTGTTGTGGGCGTCAATCGTTGATTTTGGTGTTACATCGGACTGACTGTAAACGGCCTATCACGGATATGAAGATTATAGTGATGCCTATCATATTTTAAACTGCAATAACCATCATCATAAGATATTTCACGCAATTAGTCTTCACGTATTATACATTTCAAATATGCTGAAATATTGAAAGGTTTCTAAGAGAACAAGCATTGATAAGAAGCTTAAATTTAATCTCATAATCTAAAATAATCTTTGATTCAGAAATATTTTAAGTGGTTAACTTATCCTAAAAGGAGAAAAGAATATAACTAACCGCGTAATCAAAGATGAGGTTAATGCCTTCAAGATTTAATTTGAAATTATACAATTGCTATATATTAAGCTAGTCTAACCGAACTCCTACAAAAATGACGCATAAGAAAAATCAACCGAAGGTAATCCTGTAACTGTCAGTAACACACGTATGTTTCTTAGAAGAACTATCAAACTGATAACTAAAGGCATCCGGATACATTCCGTTAAAAAATTCTGGTGAGCTGATGGTCCAGGTATCTGGGTGACAGGCAGCAGCCGTACCATAATGATTGCGGCAACAGTATTGATCTGTTTTGAATTTGGTACATGAACTATAGCATGCTAGGATGTACTCTCTGTAGAAACCTCCACGTAATTGCAAAGTCAGTGCAGTACAATTATCTTGGCCATTAATTGGTTGAATCTTCAAGAGTTTTAAATGTATCCATATTATTCTCAGCTTATTAAGTAAATATGCAATAAATATACCGATGCTTTTACGTTGTAACTATCAATAAAAGAAATATAATAAGTATCTATGCTACCGTGGCCCCTCAAAGAAATATGAACCAATGTAGCTGGTTGAGTACCAATGGCTCCTTGGCATTTGACACCATGCTCACAGTCTCCTGTTTGACAACGATTAGTTTCTTCATCGCACTATGTCCATACCCAAATAGTACGCAGGGTTCTCTACAAAATTGTAAATAGGGTACTTGTAGAAAATACAAGGGTTAATATACATTTTCTCCTTGAGCCAATGCAAAACCACCTATGGCAAAAGTTTTATGATTGTTGTCTTTTATTCTAATCCATACAAGGCCTGGCATATTATTATGAATATCCAAGTCAACTGAATTTGCAACTGAAGAGCTGATATATTCATGTGAACTAGAGAGCTACTTTCATCTTGATAATCTTATCAACGGATGAAATTGTAATTTTTGGTTTGGGGATATTTATTGAAATGAACTGATACTATTGAAACGTTGATGTTTTATACTAATTCGACTTGGAATTATTTCCTATACACAGTTTCTGGAATTTTGCACCAACATGCTACCGTTAGCAATACATGCTAATACTCGATAACAGTTATATTTAACACAAGGGAAATACCAAGGTTTCTTTGTTATGTTTTAGTTTTATTGTGAATTAGCACCAATGTAAATGAATCGTAAATATTTATTTCTGTATACAAAAGGGTATTCTACATTTAATGGTTATTATTAACCAAAGATAACCTTGTAATGGTTAGAAACACAAGTGAAAGTGCTGGTAGCATCATCATAGGCATAGCTGTATGCATCTGGACACGCCCTCTTGAAAACGGCGGCCGAGTTGACAGCCCAGGAGTTGGGGTTGCAAGTATTGGGCTGTCCCCAGGCTCCACGACAGCAGTACTCATCGGTGTTGAACTTGGTGCAGGAGCTGTAGCACGCAACGGTCACGTCATTGTTATTACCACCCCATTGTCTCAACTCGTTGGGGCACACATCATTAATTTCTGCGTTGCAACGAACTGCCCTGCAGTTACCAGAACCACCGATTGGTTCAATCGAAGCCTTTACGTTGTAACCATCGACCAAGGAGATATCGTAGAAATCTTGTCCTTCCCAACCACGCAGCGTGATCTCAGCGAGGGATACAGGAGGTGCACCACCATTACCGTTGCACTCAAGACGATTACCACAGTCACCAGTTTGGCAATGGTTAGTATTTGGGTCACACCAGGTGCGGGCCCAGAAACGACCAGCCCATTGATCATCACTACCAACCCACCTCTATAACATTTATACATTGTAATATATCCTAAAGCAATTGAAAACCACTTACAGTTTGGTAGGCATCTAAGACGAAACCTCCATTGTCCAAGGCTGGTTTACCACCATTACCGAGAATACCAACCCAGATGGGGCCAGGCAAGTTATTGTAAATCTCAAAATTTACTGCTGAGGTTAGAGCGATGGCTCCCAAAAAGATGAGGAACTTCATGTTGTCAGTTGGTTGATTACCTGGAGACGAATGGACCACCCTAGGATTGTAGGCTTTTTATACTAGTATCCCAAATGTCTACTCCGACCTGAATCACGCGAGATACTCGAATCTTTGAAGTGCTTCATTAATACGTGCGGATGTACTTGTTTCGATAAGATTTGGCCATGACTTGATATAAAGATGCACGGAAATATCGGGTAAATTTATTTTTAGATTGACCAATGTGTTTCCAGTTTTTAAACTCAGAATTTGCATACTTTTATATTATTCTCAGAATCAAGAGATCTAATTAAAGAGTTATCATCTTAGTACTTTAATAATTCTCATATAGCCCAGTTAAGAGGAGCAGTTGTATGGTTGTTGACAACTGACCACTAGGTCCCGAGTTCAACTTTAGGTGGGGATGCATAGTAAAGTGAATTCTTCTTCTTATCAATAGTGTTAGCCGGTAATATGACTAATTACATTGGAAAAGAATTGAATAGATCAAATGATCGTTTTAGTCTTTGTTCGGTTATTCAAACAATACAAAAACAAATCTTATACAATTAATCGAGGTGAATTTTCTAATCTGACTTATTACATTGAAAGAAGAATTGAGTAAGCAGGGCAATATGCTAATTCTTAGCATCCTTTATTTAACCCATCTCTACTTTCTAACTTATACCCAGAAATAAACTAATTGAACCGCTGGAATGTACATAATAAAATTAGATGATATACTGGCAATTACTCAGGTACTCTTAGGAGTGCTAGTAATAATTTCATTAATTTTTACCGTTTGATTTTTATTTACTGTAAAATATTTAATATAATTCATTACTTGTTGGTATCATCGGAAAGTGCATATTTTGTGAGGAACTTGAGACTAAAATCAAACTCATCGGAAAAAGTTGAAATAAGGAATTTATTTACAGGAAATAAATGCTCCAGGGAAAAAATCGAAATCACCAAAATTTAATAAAATACATTACAATAATATATATACAACAGATAGAATACAGAAAATCTTAAAGAAGAGCTTAAAATTCAAATTATTAGTTTATGTCGCGGTTATAACCCGAAATTGGCCATTGTGCGGCGAGAAGCCATGAGCGATGCAATATATCATAGCTTTTGGGAGTGTATAACAGTTAATTGTGAATCAAGGTGTTCGCGAGGTTATACAAGGTTTTCCGGAGGTACACAGCCAGATTAATTGAGTAATCCTGCATCGATCGAGGCTATGTTTATTTTGCGCGACTACAGCTTTGCCCCCAATTGAATTACTTGTCGGCCGTCGTCAGTAACCGCCGTGTGCCCAGAGTCACCCTCAGTAACAGCGGTTTGTAACAGTCATAGAGTCTAACGGTCAGATATCAGCAATTTTGTTTGTTTGCTTCTCCGAGCATCAATCACTTGCTGCCTTTTAGACTAATACTGCGGATAAGAAGAAGAACTAGAATCAAACAGGGACCATGATTGTACTCGATAAATATAAAATGAAAATTTAATTTATTTCGTTATAACAACTTGATTATACATTAAATTCATCTTTTTAACCGAAGGTAACCTTGTAGTGGTTAGAAACACAAGTGAAAGTGCTGGTAGCATCATCATAGGCATAGCTGTAGGCATCTGGGCAGGCCCTCTTGAAAACAGCAGCAGAGTTGACGGCCCAGGTGTTGGGGTTGCAAGTATTGGGCTGTCCCCAGGCTCCACGGCAGCAGTATTCATCGGTGTTGAACTTGGTACAGGAGCTGTAGCAAGCAACAGTTACGTCATTGTTGTTACCTCCCCATTGCCTCAACTCGTTGGGGCACACATCGTTAATTTCAGCGTTGCAACGAACTGCCCTGCAGTTACCAGAACCTCCAATAGGTTCAATCGAAGCCTTGACGTTGTAACCATCAACAAGGGAGATATCGTAGAAATCCTGTCCTTCCCAACCACGCAGGGTGATTTCAGCGAGGGATACCGGAGGAGCACCTCCATTACCATTGCACTCAAGACGGTTACCGCAGTCACCAGTTTGGCAGTGCTGAGAGTTGGGGTCACACCATGTACGAGCCCAGAAGCGACCAGCCCACTGATCATCGCTTCCAACCCACCTCTATAACATATACAAATTAGAATATATCCTAAGACAGTGAGAACTATTTACGGTTTGGTAGGCATCCAAGACGAATCCACCCCTCTCTAAAGCTGGCTTTCCTCCATTACCAAGAATACCAACCCAGATTGGACCTGGCAAGTTGTTGTAAATCTCAAAATTTACAGCAGAGGTAAGAGCGATGGCCCCCAAGAAGATCAGGAACTTCATATTGGCGATGGCTGGATTACGTTGAACGAATGATGCTCCATCAATTCCCTGCTTATTTTATACTAATTTTCAAGTGTTTATTTGATACTTCAGTTTTTTATCGTAAATTTGGATTTATTAATAAATAAGTACTGATAAATAAGTCTAAATATCATAATTTTATCTTACCTATTCTAGGTCAGAATATTTTCAAATGTTAATAGTGTATATCACTAGTTTTCACATTATATCAACGGTGTAATAATTACTAGTAATATAGTTATATTTTAAAGAGCAGTACTTTTGGATCATGTTCGCTACTTCTCCTATTTACAAAAAAACATTCCACTTGACTTAAAAAAAAAAACATAACACTTCAGTACAATTAATGCGCTAGCTCATACTCCAATTAAAGGTCATGTAATTATATAAAAGCGTACGTTAAAATTAATGGCGTTACTGGCGTCCTCTTTTTCATCCCCTTTGACCCAAGTTTCCTACTTTAGAATGGGCAATTTTCGCGCCATTTTCATATTAATACAGTCCTTTATAACTCATAATAAGGAGGCTTGATAACTCGTGTTTTGGATATCGATTTTGTGGTAATTTCGTTATACAATTGGGATAATTTAAAGCACAGTAAAATCTGTCTTTTGCAGAAGCTTTACTATAGAAATCTAGTCCACAACGGATGTTTCAGGTCGGTTGGTCTAAGAAACTTATTTCATGTAAATTGACCTCTATTACGCGGATCCTATTTAACACGGAAACGGAATGAAATAAGTGTCTCTCCATAAAAATGTTTTTGGGCTCTATTTATTTCGATATACGTACTACATGTACAAACATTTCATTCAACTCCGTGTTGGACAATTGACACACTGTCCTGATAAGTAACAATTAGACCCATCCTAACATACTAACCCGAAACATATGCAGGCACGACAACTACCTAGAGACTGCCTAGAATAGCAGGAATGATGATACTCTTCTAGACTGGAATAAAAACGAAGACATGCAAAAAGCCTGCAACATAGAATGCATTGAATCAGCAAACCAAAATGGAACTACTACTTTTGGTGGATAAATCGCCAAGACGAAAGATATCCTTTGGAAGACCCCGTAAAAGATGGAGTGACCACCCATACCCGTAACTTAATTAGGAACAAACTGCACAAACAAGAAGCAGAAGAAGAAGTTCACTAACATCAATTTCCAGATTAGAAAAGGTAATCTGATCATCTTAATTTTGTCGAGTGTTTCCAATATTTTTTACAATTTATTTTTATGGATAAAAGAGTTGGTAGGTAGTTATTAAGAAGATACTTCATTCAAGATTTTGAAGTACTTCAGTCAAATAATACTTGTACTGGCAATGAGAACACGAAACCTTTATATGATTCAATACATTGTGGAATTCGCTAAACAACCATATTATTTGAGAATGTTACCTTGTTCCACTTATTAAATAATTATGTGTTGGGGAAATCCATCACAACGAACATAGTTCTCACATTCTAAAGTACTATTAATAACGTCACATATTTTCATTCGTTTGATGAAAATATAGTAATCATTTAGTAGTTCAGTTAGCTCTCATGATAACTTCTGTAAAATATATATTATATTCTAGTTATTAATTTGAAATTTTTTCATCTGTGAGTCTATTAGAATTCAAAGTTATATGTTATTTAAAAATATCAAGGAGTTTCATAATTGAAGTATATATTTCAATGTCATAAAAATACAATCTTCCTAAAATAACTATTGATAAGAGTATTATCAATAGATCAACATGTTGTTACTAACTCTACAGATAAAACATTAATATTTACAACGGAAAAGTTCCATACAATTTTTCCATACATGTTTTTTCTATGAAAATTATACCAGGAATAAATACTCCAGTTTTTAATTGTTCAATTAATTCATGCAAATTGCACTTATCATATTCACATAATTAATAACCACAACCGTAAATCCACTAATCACACAAAAACAATACAACTAAAAATTGTATCAAAATCACTTTATAAAAAACACTATGTCATGTAATAAAATACCCAACCAATAGTATTTAACGGTATAAGGGTGGCAACGGCGATTTTGGTCAAACGCTGGCCACGAGGCCGTGATGACTGAAACATAATTACTTACGTTGGAACATTTCATTATTAATGCAGCTTACGATTAAGGTATAAACATTAATAATAGGAGATCAAAACAAAAATAGGTGCGTTAATGCATTTCATTTGCAGTACCTACGAGCGTGTTGCAATGGATTTATTTCCGGACGCTCGAAAAATATTTTCTACTCCTGATATAATGTATAGATCATATTAATAATCTCCAATAAGTTATGATCTACACAACGTGCGGTTGATCATAACAGTACTAGTAGATGATTTAGTTATAAACCAACAAACTATATAATGGGTGCATTGTAGTTTCATTGCTGGGGCCGACGTGGTGCACAGCTGAGCTCGCAATAGGTCGTGAGTTCGCATGCAATGCACATTGTTTACTCGTATGACTTGTAGCACATGCTCGTTGTACAATAAACTAATGTATGTAAGCTGAAGGACCAATGCGGTTGATTGCCAGGTCTTCGGCCCGAATACAATATTATTTTAAAATGTGTTTAAAAAGTACCTGTTGGTATTCGAATTATTTATGTAAGATGAACATGTCTTTCCTTATTGATAATAAATTAATTTATTCAATTCCCTATTTCCGTGAATAATATTTTTAGAATACCAAGAAAACAATATTCCAGTTTTACTTAATATGTTAAAAATATGTTTGTCAATCACTGATAGTTGAAGGTATTTTGTAATAACTCTTACAATTGTCGTGTAAATAATAATTTAACGGATGATTAACAAACATTGGCGGTGACTGCATCGACGCGGAATGTCTGTCGTTGTCACCTAATCACGATTGATTGAAAACAGCGGTTGTAATCCTATTGCAATACCATCGCGACAATAACAATAATATCGCATAAAGCGCACACGCGGACGGAATGACGAATCGACATTGTTAAATTTAATGAGCAAGCAGCGGATGGCGTTGACAGGAAGAGTTATTACGATGGCCACAGTCGGCGAAAAGAGCGAGGAGATATCAAGGTTTTAATGTGTCGGGATTCTAAGCAGGCGGCGGCAGCACGTCTGGCGGTTGGCGGTGGCATCCAATCCGCCGGCGGCGACGGCAGCCCGAAGTGTATGTCTAGGTTGGTGCGTTGTTTGTATATGAGTTGGTTTGAACGTATGGAATGTGCGGCTGTTGGTTGCGATGCTGATGATTATGCGCGCTGACGTGCGAGTTTGTTGCTAATACAACTGCCGCCCCCTCATCGCTGGCATTTTGCAATGAGTATGGCGAAGGTGTGCGCAAAATGCTCGGGATGTGAGATATCCGGGAGGCGGCGGTGTACGATTTCGAATACAAATGTTGTGCTGGATTATTGTCTAGCCGGGTGGCCGCATTGCGAAACCGCACATTTACTGACGCTGCGGTTGCGTCGGATAGGGAATGTATTAGCTATCAAATGAGTGCTGAAACATACGTTATGCGGTGGCAGCGGTTATGATGGAGGCGGCAACTGAACAGCCAGCGCGTTGAACAGTCAGGAAGTCAATTTTATCCGCTAAATTTGAGAACTTCACTAACATTTAAATCAATATTTAAAATAAGTATACGTGAAGGCGGTTGGATGGGTGGATTGAAAAGGGTTAGGTTAATTCGTGAAATTTGACTGAAATACTATAACATAAAGGCATTATTAAATTGTAAATTGGAAGATATTTAATTAACGATTATGAGAAGAGAGAAAAGTCCAGCCGTACGTTCAATGACCTCAAGGTCCCGGGATTGAATCCCGTTGGATGTAGAGAAAAATAGATAAAGAATTTAGCTAGTAACTACAGTAGTTGATGCTCGGTAAAATCAAACAAACAATTGAAAGAAAACGGAGTAATTTGGAAACCAGACAGTATACTCTATACAACCATACACTCATTTCCCACAAATCCGACTAGGCACGCCTCGAAGCGGGTACCTAGCCCACTAAACTTCTCAATATACTACAAACCGGACCAAAACTTATTTGGGTGAAAATGACCACTGGAAATAACATGTCCTTAAGTAGTCCAGGATCAAATGTTTGTACAATATATTTTGAACAGGTTTAGAACTTCGAAAGATTGGTACCCGGAAGGATGAGGTTATATTCTCTAAATTCTAAGATCATTGACTAGATAACATCCTTTAGACTAAGATAAATCAAGCAGTAAGGGCGGTAGGGCTTGATTTTCAAGGTTGGATTCTGTCTTGGATTTAATGTCCTTTGCATGCCTTAATTATCTAATGCCAAATGTTGGATATTCTATCCGCCGAAAAATGTTTGTTAATCAATGTTCTTCAATATTATTAGGTACACTGAAAATAATGAAATAAAACAGTTGCTTGCCCTTTAATTTAGTTTCAGGGAGAATGTACACTTTCATTTTTTTTTGATTTTCTAAATGTCTGATGCCAACTAGCTATGTCAAAGAACTGGGACTATGAACTAGTTACCGTTCAGACCGATTTTAGGGTGCTCCATAGACAGTTCCAGTACTCTTCGATAAAAAACACTAATATAATATATTCTCGCAAGCGTGTTCTGTTAACTAAGAAAACGATCTGATATTACAAAGGTTCCCTTCAAAAAAATCTACCTTTTTTGGTGGGTGCTCTCATTCCTCTTTAATTCCGATTTCTGCCTTGTGTTCTATATTCTATTTTTTTATTCGGAGTTATTATGAATAATAGCCAATTACACTCTCATCTTCTACCGTTTGCAATCTTACTTTATGTAACATAATGCGATAAGCCTTGTTAGATTGATATCATGGGAAATTTTTTTGGACATTTGTAATGCATCTGACATGCGAATCGATCGGTAGCCGCTTTATTCATTTTATCAGGATAAATGGTACCCATTAAATGAAGTTCATCTCTTGTTTCGAATGTTTATAAAATCTTATATTAAATGGAGTTTATGAACAATCGTTTATTTTGATTTTTTATTGATTGAATTAACTTTTGCTTAAATTTTATTAAACATTTATTCTATATTTCAAAGGAGATAAGAATGCATATATCTGTATTTTCAGTTATTTTAGATTGATTAAACAATCTAGTGTAAATGAAAATATGAACAGTTCAAATATTTTATTGCATTTGTGATTTAAATATTTAACCATAAAACTAAAAATACAAAACATCATATTTACGTGTGCTCCATTAACATTACATTAATAAATTAAAATGTCCATAATTAATAATGCAATTTGTGGAAAAGCCAAACACGTACCATTTTGTTGTTTTTCCATGCATAAAAATGGGAACATGCCAAAAGCACCATTTCAAAAGCTATTCATTTAATGATTAAACGTTGATTAATATTCAAATACGACTGCACCACTAAATGACGCGTAAATTTGACATTACCTTGCTACTGATTCCGCACTTTTTAAATTAATTCATTGTAACATTTAATTAGATAAATAATTAAAGCAATTAATTAACAATTAATTTAATATT
>WSZQ02118352.1:11842-23283 GCA_019419845.2 Weissflogia rhopalogaster
CACTTTTTAAATTAATTCATTGTAACATTTAATTAGATAAATAATTAAAGCAATTAATTAACAATTAATTTAATATTTGTTGCGGAAATTTGTTGGATCAATACGAGGCCTACATTTCTGGCTTCATAAAAATCATGTTTAATACTATAAACTGTTGACAGGTTACTAAATTTATAAATAATAAAGAGGAATTTATTAACAGAACGAGAGTCGTCGCTCTTGAAGCTCAAGCAATTTTTTAGTTCAGATTTATGCAGAGAATTGTATCTTATTCGAGGTAAACCCATGGAAAAATAAGACTTGGTGTGGAAAAGTCTCATCATACAAATGTTGATATAAACCAAATTTGTCCAAGATTAACAGGAAAATATGAAGGTGGTTATGTGAATAAGTTAGGAAAAAATCATTACTAAGTACCTGTACCTCTTAAAACTTCATTATAATTGTGTATTTATACTTTGGTTAAGAATCGAGCTTTTTTCGTATCTTATACAACTGTTTCTTTCTTCTAGTTTTATTATTTTCTTATTTTCTCCCGAATCTCGAAAAAAGGGAAAGAATTGATATTTTATATTACACGCAACGATATATATATATGAAAAGATAGAAATAAGCAATAAGAGTTTTCCGGCGAACGACAAGTTGGTTATACTGCCGCTGCCAGAGTCCACGACTACCGCCTCAGCCGCCCCTCCTTCCACCCCACAACCGTTACGGCGACCCGAAAGGAAAGTAGTGCGTTTCCGGCGGGCGCGTGAATTTTCTATCTTCGCGCGTTTTATTGATATATGGCTTGAAGCAATCAAACTCAAGTCGTCAGCGCGTTTCCGTGAAAAATGTTCGAAGTCTGCCGCCACCGCTGCTACCACCGCCCTTCATTCCGACGCTCAATACGCGGTGTTGCTTGTTCTTCCATAAATAATATACGTTGAGTTTGATGCAATGTTGTTCAACACGATATGAAATAAATTTCCATCAAGTGAAAGATTTTAATTAATTTTGTGTACAACTTTTAACGTGCATATGTTTTGATTCCATTTTGTTGGCTTTTGTTTCAGGTATGAAGACATCGTGTATTGAGATATGAAGCGAGTGTATTTCAATAACTGCTGACTTGCCTTGCGTTGCGCTGAGTGTACGTATGTCAAGACTGGAGAGTGATGAAACAATGCAATGTTTTCATTAATTTGTGAGATATGCGAAGTACGTTTTGTCTTAAAACCTTTATGATGTACATATATCGCGACACCCGTATCCATGCCGTTTCTCTCCTCACACCAACGTGTTGGGTGGGACTTTGTTTCGCAGTCAAATTGCCTCTCGCCGCATTCATAAACGACGCAACAAATGTATGCCAGTGCCTGCATGAAGTCAGCGAAAGCAGGTCGGTTACATAATAAAGTGTTCTTTAACCGCCATTGTGCGAAATGATTCTCTTTTGCGCACCACTGCCTCCGGTTGCTGCCGCCACCGCTTGCGCCGCCGCCAACTACGGCCAATGTGTGTGGGAGTACACGCACTCGACTCCTTCGAAATTGAATCGCGACGCAGCTTTGTATGCAAAACCTCTGACTTTATAACTGGGGAAAGGTCGCATTTAAGATACCCGAAAATATATACTAATGCATGGCAATGGCTGGAGGCGGTAGCGTTGGTGGAGGGCTTTGTGCAAATTAGAGAAAGAATGGGGGATTAGGTGGGCAACGACGATGGCGGCGGCGCCTGTCTGTAGGGCGCTGAGTGTCGCTCATGAGCTTATTCTTTCTCCGGATGTTTTCCACCCTTTCGAGCGTGATTCATTTCGACTCGCTTCGTATGTTTCAAGGGAAATTATTTTTAATTTCGTGTCTCTTTTCTTACATTGCACTGATTTACAAAAGATATAAATTAATTTAAATCTGAAGTTTTCTTCATAATTAAATAAATATTTTTAACTTGTTCTAACAGGAAATTAAATTTTTTTTTTTCGACCAATTTAAAGAAATGTTGCCCACCTTAAAGAATTTATATACTTTTGAAATGAAGATGAGAGCCTTTTGAAGTAGGTATATTTCGATTTGTTACATGTGTAGCGAATTTGAATTTTCTTTAGAACTAAACACAAATAAAGAAATTGTTCGTAAACTTTTTGAAATGTTTATTATATATGTAATTATTTAAGCACGAGGCAAGTCATTAATTTTGCTTTCATAAATATTTAAGAAAGTATTCAAAACAATTTTTATTTCGAAACATAAATGTATGAAAACATTTAAATGGAACGTATGCACTAATAAAACAAGTATTTCCCCTTTTTATAATTTTTTGATTGCACATTTACATAAAAGAAACGAAAGTGAAGAAACAAAAAACAGTTTCGTGTACAAACTGAAACAGTGCGAAACAAAGACGCCGTTATTTGTAGCGTTGATTGGCATTTCATGCCGACGCTGAAAGCGCACATCAAGTTACAGCACGTAAACGTATAAAATTGCACGCTGTGCCGCCGCCGCCTTGAAGTAACCACCGCGCAAGAAGCAAAATGTTTCGACATAAAAATGCAGATTGCGCGTGCTCATATCGCCATGGCACGGCATGGGATATTGGTTGTTAATACAACTTTATCTCGGCAAAAGTCGAAAAGTGTACGCCCTAAGAAAGGCTCGAGTAATTGACGTTTTGCAAGCACAAGAAACGTTTTAGGCTTCATATTTTCCCTTGAAAATGCCTATAACAAACATATTTTTATTCATATACCCTACCTACATTAAGTCTGTTTAAAGCCTGTATTTGACTATAAGAGAATATAGAGCGATGAAGTAAGGCTTAATAAGTTGGGTTTTGCGAGAAGGTGTGTCCTTGTATTGTTTTGCGAGATTTTAAGGATTTTAATTTTAGATGAGATTGGTATATAGTGTGCTGTTAGTGTATTTGCCTAGCGTGCACTGTGATTTTCCCGGCTTTGCTCCGGATGATAGATCGTGAAGGAAATTCTCGGGCGCCGTCCCGCACACTTTATGGCTCATTGTATTTATGTTATATTACAGGGCCAGGAAAATCAATATGCTAGCCAAAGGGGGGCCAAACGGGGGCTGGGAGAGCGGGTTTGTTATACGAGCCACCGAGAGGCATTTAGCTCGCTATTGTAAATGTTTATGATGAACTTGGGGGCATAGCAATTTTCACGGTGAAATGTACATAAGTAGTTACGATAAATCTTTGCCTATGTGTTTTGGTTTATTTTCAACTAAAATTATTTCAGTTATTTCAGATAGTATTACATTCTTTCAGATTATTTTTAAAATTGTTATAGTTTTATTACCACCCAAAATCTTACTGCTGCCGAATATAATTTTAAAGCTAAGAATCAAGCAACTTTTAGAAATAATTGAAAGTGACAGCATATAGAATTTATAGAATCCATGGTAATATTTGAATGGTTAGTTATTTGTGTTATTTGCAGATTGAAATGATAAAGATTTCCTCTCAAAAATTAATCCATAAGAATATTTCTCCGAAATAAAAAGTACAAGAAGAACGCTCAATAATCTGTTGATTTATGAACGCCGGTAGTAAAGTACACTAACAATTCCCTCACCCGGAATTCGGCGATTTTTTGTTCATAAATTGATAATCGCCCCCACAAAGTATAAATCATCCACTTTAGTGCTCATATATCTTCCACCTGTCATTTAAATACTTCGCGTACTCTCAAAACGCACACTTGAAATCATTACACACATGCCAAAAGAAAACGAGTTACACAAGTTATAATTTAATTATACCAATAATAAAAATAACTATAATATTCCTTGTGGTATTCAAAAATATAAAATTGCAGCTGAACTAAAATTTGATGCCGTATACTTTCAAAATTGATTATACCAAAGGAACGTATCAATTTATATCAATTAATTACGCCGATTTATGCACAGTTGTTCGAAGAGTGCAGGATTAATTACGCAATCTTGTTCGACCCGCGCTTTGTGTTAATAAAACGTAGTGGTTTGTAAATAAATAGTTGCCAGCGTGCACCCAATGCGGCATTATTTAAAATCTATTAGAATAACGCTGGTGCTTGTCGTGGCAGCGGTGCGCTGTCAGCGCTATGTGCGCGCCGCATTTTGGCGGAGGCGCCGGTGTGCGGTTTCGGATGCGTGCACGACCGCCGCCTCATGAAACCTGGAAAAGCGATTAAAGGTAATAAATAACTTACAAGTTCCATTAGGGCCAAACGAATATTAATCGATGTGCGAAAATGATTACGGCGAACGCGACGAAAATGATGTGTGTGAATGTATGTGTGTTATAGGTACAGAAGGGTGGTTTAATTTATTGTATTCGCATTCAAATTCGGGTGCTTCTTAATTGTTTCGACCTTTGGATGTGTATTAATTACTCGTTTAGATTAAATATAAACATAGCCTAAGTGAAGCGAATATGTTTGGTGGTTATATTTATTAAATTAATAAAATTAGTTAGAAATGATAGAAATATAACTGTGTTAAGGAAAGAAAATTAATTGTTTCCTCAATTTCCTTCCAGGTGCTAATTAATGACTTATTATTTCAGGGATATCATTATTTCTGGGTAATTTGGTTAAAAATGTAAAGAATATTTTGAATATGTTACAGTGGAGGTTAGGTTTTGATAGGTTATAAATGTAATGAAGAATGTAAGAAGTCTGGTTTAGTTGAGATAGTTGAGTTAGGTTAGAAAAGTGTTGAGATTGTCTGGAATGAGTCGTAAGTTTAATTAGGTTATGGCGGAATTATCAAGTATAGGGAAAATTTGCTCAAGTTATGAGAAGGTTGTATAGATTAGGAGAGAGTTAGATTATGTAAGAGAAGTTGTCTTCAATTAGTAGAAAGTTGCTTAAGCTAGAAAAAAAAACTTAAATTATTTGGGAGTAGATACGACAAATTATATTTAGGTTCGGATGATTCGCAGACACACGGAATAGTACAAGTCACAAAAATATCGTTCCCAGCTCCCGACCCGATGCCCCATATGATAACCACAACAAAGATGGCAAATTTCCCGGGTATTATCATCTTGAGATAATGATTAGGAAGTACAGGTTATGGGCATAACTTAAGAACATGAAGAAGAAGTTAGCAGTGAATTGGTAGGATAGTTAAATTATGTTTTAGGTAAGTAGGGAATTATAAAAGATAGAAGAAGTTTTATTAAGTTAGGAGGAGTTAAGTTAGAAGTTAGGTTGTTAAGTGAGTTATGGGAGCTTAGAAGAAGAGTTATTTACCTGAGGAGAGTGTTAGATAGTATAGAATAGGTAGGGAGTAGTTTAGTTACGCCAGGAGACTTTTGCTTATGTAAGATTATAAATTGTGAATTATTTGTGAAAGACTTGAATAGGATAAGGTGGGTATACTTAAGTTAGAACGATATTTATCAATTCGAAGAGACCTTCGAAGAGTTAGGAGAGGGTTATTGGAAGGTTAGGAGAGTTTAGACGCGGGATTATTTAGGTTATTAGTGGGTGAATAGGGCAAGAGAAGTTTTACCTTAGGTTAGGAAGGAATTTTAAATTTGTAAGAAGTTTGCTTATGAGAGGGTAGCAATTCCACTTTAAACCTATAGACTGAAGGTGGAATAAATAACCAACAAAAAGCATTATACAAATAACAAATAAATTTGAAATCTTAAAAGATAGAATAAAGATAGAGTAGATACAAAGAAGTAAATTCAATATCATTTACTCGAGTAGATTTTCTTTGCAGCCGTCGCACCGTGCTCCTGCAGGCGTAAATTAAATGCATAATATTTTCCCGGGCATGGCGCGTCGTAAATTCAAAAGAATGATTTTTATGCTGCAGATTATCGCCCTGCGTGGCATGGCACTTCGGGGGGCGGCCGCTCGCCTAATGTTAATAGAACTTCCGACGCACTTTAACCATAACTCAGCAGTAATGGTGCGCAATTGTACGCGGCGCTAAGAAAACGTGGAAATGCCACCGTTGGCGCCGTCGCCCGTCGAATCGGTAACAGCCGCTCTTCGCGAGTGTGCGCTTCCAGGGGTGCACTTGAAAGAGCACAAAGCACATTTTTCCATCTCCGAGCGTTACAAAACGTAGAATTATTACTTATAACTTTATCCAGTTCAGGCGCCTTTTTTATAGCGGCTCGCCTCGGCCCGATCTGTTTCAGGGGCTCCGTATCTGTGGCGTGCTTTCCGTATTTTTGGGCTCACTCATAAATTTCCGTTACGCCCGCAAAACATCGAACGCGACTTAGATGCGATGTCGCACAAGCCGGCAACATTTCCAACTGTCTTCCGCCTTTGTTTTATTGTCATTTCTATAGCCGCATCGAAAACTGCTTTCCAACGATTTAAAAACACTTATTATAATATATACACTTACAACAACAATTTTTCAACAATATGTCCGTATATGTATGAATATACACAGAATAATATATTTTAATATATTTAAAAGTATTTCCGTGGCAGAATATCACTAAAGTTTAATTCGTCATGAAAAACGTGTTGGGATAATAAATTATTTCTTGAAAACAATGACGAATGAAGCTAATAAATTGGTGGAGTATGTTTTCCTGTGTTGTCTGACTTGCTATCATACATAGGTGTCCCCGCCGGAAATGGTGGAGGCGCCGGTGTTTTTAAAAAGCGCGAGTTTAAAACTGTTGCATGTGCGAATCCTTCGTCGTCCTCGCCCTGCCCGAAATAAATTATGTCAGACGTACGTACATACACACATGTGTGCTCACAACCCCTTGGCCGAGGTACACGTGTTGACGACATTAATTAATTGCGTTTAAATTTATCGGCGCAGCGGCGAAGGTGTTTTATTATTAGCAATTCCCCATGCTACGCATTATAATACCGTCTACATAAATATCCACTGAAGGTTTACGAATCTGCTGCTGTTCATTTATAGTTTTTAATTAATAATCTTCTTTTTTGCAATTGTTTCAAAAAATACATCAATTAATACATTTAAAATGGTATATAGCAATCGTAATGAAATACAAAGAGTACCATTTTTGCGTTTCTAAAGTCTGTAATCAACTATATACTCCTTAATCATATCCACATTTACCTTATTATATGTGTTGCGAACGGCGTGGCAATTTTGGGCCAATTTTATGTATGACGCCAAGCTGATTAGTTTAGTCTTAAATTTATGCATTACTTCTGTAAAGTGGAGGAATTCGTCACACTTCAATAATCTCCGGGCTATTAAGAATTAAATATATAACCACAAGAGACCCAGATATTGCACTGGTTGATGCGTCGGGCTGGCTCCTTGCATAGGTTTCTCACCACCTCTATGGACACATGTGGTGCAACTCGGCTTGTGCGCTTAGGCCCGAGATCGGATATACCCGGAGCGAGAGATAAAGAGAGAGAGAGAGAGAGAGAGAGAGAAAGCCAGCGTGTGGCAGAGTATCTCCGAATGCGAGAGAAGCGTAGTGTGAGGGCGGATTCAGCCTCACCACCACCTAGACGTAAGAATGGTGTAAGGAAGTTCTGGTACCGGAAGGAGGGTTGTGTTTAGATTTTCCTTAATAAAATTAGTTGCTATCCGAAGACCGAATGAGCCTCTTCTCATCTTTGCCTTCCCTAACGCGCAACACAGGCAGCAGATAGTTGTCTGCCTGATTTCTTCTATTTTCTGTACGTTTAAGGTCTGTATGTGGACCTGGTGAGTTCACCGCGCTATCGCCAAAGATTGCTTCTCAGTACAGAGGACGTGTTCTCTTCCGGAGTAAATACACCTCTGATCGGAACCCGGTGCGTTCGCCGCGCCATCAACCAGGGCCGCCAACGTTGGTTCGCGACAATTTGTATGAATAATTTACAAAGTGTATTTATCTCTACAAAACATTTAAAAATTTCAGTATACTTTTGCAACATCAAATGAAGGGATAATAACGTATAGATTGTTGAAATTTGAAGCTTATTTCCGTTCGCCCGAAGGCATATCCGCTTCCCCGAAATTGGAATACCGATTAATTTAATGATGTACTCCGTTAAAGCTGAGTGCAACTTTGTGATGTAGATTGAACTGCAACTTAAGTATGCAACGCAAGCAACCCGGATATTTGTTTGGCAAGCGAACATAGCAATAAAAAAAACTGCTCAGAGATAGATAAATTTTCCATTTGCGTTCGCAGGCTACGGCTGTACCTAACCTATAAACATGTCGCGGCGTACGGAAACAAAAGATATAAATCAAACCAGAGAGAAATTCTTCCTGCGCTCGCCCATGTTTCCGATAGGACCCTGGGCATAAAGCTCACATTTTACTCCCCTTTCTGCTCGCAAATATCGTAAGATTCCCGATATATTACTTGACGTTTGCTTTGGCTACATACACATGGCACGTACTTACCAGCCACTTAACTTCCAACCGCAACGGTGTTTTCAATTTTTTTTGTGACAGGCGCATCCGGCAACTGCGCGATGCAGCGCATTGCACATCGCTGACAATGCGCATCTATAATAAATGAGATAAAGAATGTTGCAGGACTGTCTACGTATTTTAGTATCGTATGAATTTCTTATATACAAGTGGTCATGTATAATATAATAGAATGATGAATAGAATGAATAATGAAATGTATTTGCGACCATATGAAGTACATTCTCAGAAGGCATGGGTTATAAAGCTGTAGTTTTCAAATAACAGTTTTGATAAAATATTCCATTATATTTTTACCTGGACAAATTTCACTCTCATTTAGTTATTGAATATCACAATGTCTGAGGTTACGTTTGAATAATTTATTTCGGTGATGATTTTATTGGGATACCTGCTTGTTTGCAAAGGCAATATCTCAAATTAACATGTTGTAAAACGGTTTATTGCAAGCGATAAAACGTAATTAATTTCGCATGTTGCGACTTAATTTCACTACGCTGGCTGCGCGCCTCGAAAGAAAATAATAATTACCGGCGCCTCCACCCAAGGATGTTTCTACCAACCCGAGCGTAATCCGAAATATGCATACTAAAACATGGTTAAGCAACCACTGAGATAATTAAATGTCATCGTTAAATGTTCACCTTGGGAATTCTCCACAAAGATATAGGATTTATTTCGTATGAAGTTAAATATTTTACTGTGACTTGAATCAGAATTGTTGATTTTTTCTTCCAGACCAAAAAAGGAAGATAAATAGTAGAATTGAATGATTTAAAGTGTGGGGTCCCAAACTTGAAATTCACTCAACAAACACGCCGGCAGAGGCCGATTTTACGAGTTTCCAGATTGGGGGATTGAATATGTTGAATGAATGGGTGCACACACATCAAAGAAACGGTCCCTTCTTACACATTGTGTCCCTCAAAGCGGGCAAACATGCCGACACAAAACACGAGGTTGAAGTAAGCATTTTCCAGCCCCTCAGCGCTTCGGGGGAAAAGGACGCAAAGTAGGCGGATGAAAGCAAAACCAATGCACCATGAAATCCGGGAAGTGGCGGATGTTAGACAATAAACATATCGATGAATCTCTCTGCTAAGTGCCCCATGCACTGATTGATTGGCGCTGGTCACGCTACTGCGAAATAATTCATCTCGTTCGGGAAACTGCGCATTTTTGGGTAACGTGTGGGCGAATGCCATCGACCGAACCCAAGACCCTTTCTTTGCTTTGCTCTATTTTGGGTCCTTCGCCTCCAACATTGATTTAGCATGTGTAAATTGATTGCAAATTGATGCAATTCGGGGGCCGATTCATTATCGAATTTTGTGTGTTGTAATTAGGCAAATTGCTGTGGGCTGTACCCGAGTTCAAGCGAAGGCACTACACACAGACGCCTGGTGGCCCCGTATTACCATCGTGCTCATCGCATTCCTGCACACACATATTGCTTGGATGGTAGAGGGGAGTGCTTTGTTGGTGAAGGCACCGGTAACATGTTTCAAGAATCCACACATATGCATTCCATAGCAGTTACTCTTGACGGTCTAATATACCTCGAAGAATTCATAAACTTCCCAAATCCGAGGCAGTTAATTAACTGTATTTTGCAGGGTAATTACGCGCAATTTAGAGGATTTTTGAGCTGGCGGAGAAGAGTGTTTGAAAGTAAGAGGGAAGAAGAGTAATTACTTGAGAATATTTTGGAATACTGTGGGATCTTCATACCGAATCCTACTTCAAAATATGTGAGAAGTTGCTGGAACTGAATAAATGTTGATTTTGTGGGGATTTTCTGCAGTATTTTTGTATATGTACGTACGGCTGGAAATGTTTGGGGAAACTCTTCATGCGCATCGATATCGTACGTAGACTGCTTGCTTGACTGCAACTGCATTAAGAGATTAGGTTTCCTACTAAGTGGTGAGAGCAAATGGTTCATATATGGGGATACTCAAAATGATTTATATAAATGGTCCTTCTTCTACAATAGTTCTAAAATAGTATCTATAATATCAGTATAAATTATATTAAATTGACTCTTAGCGAAAATTATATATAGCACTAAATATAATTAACCATTTAACTATTTAAAATTCACCAGTTGCACAACGTTTTTTTTGTGCACTCTTATTCTATGCATTCTCACATTAGACAGTGGGGGGCTATTGGTCTTGTTATCCTTCAAATAGAATTGGTCTCTCTTAGAAATAACTTTATTCCGGCTGCGATTTAGTCTCATCGACTACATCAGTTGCTAGCGCCTATGTTACATTAGTTGCATTATATCAAAAACTCTTCGTTTTTTAGCAATTTTCTGTATTTCGGTGCTCAAAGATAACAATAAAGAAATAAATAAATATAATTTCACCTTATACAATAATTACTATATTTAGGGTATAAGAATAATATATTTAAGTTAGCATGTCTTCATTTATATCAAATTAGTTACCATTTGTTATATAAAACAAGATTTAAGCTTGTTTACATCTAAAAATATTTTTTTCATATTCTTCAAAGATCGCAATATACGTGTTACATCAATTGTTGTACGCGGATAGAAAATGCCAACGTGATTCATTTTCTGAATTTAGGTACTCAAATATTTGCTACACATTTCATTTTATGACAACATATAAATACATTAAATAACAATATATAAATACATCTTATTTTATCTTACACAATTATTGCCATAATTGTTTCTTAAATTAGTTACTATTTCTTTTGTTAAAGGAAAGGTTTAAGAATGTTTACAACAAAATGCGAACTTTTTCAGATTATTCGAAGATCACAATATCCTTGTTACCTGAATTAATATACGCGGAAAGGCAATTGTAACAATTAACACTAATTGCGCGAAATTCTAAGCGGGTCGCCAGCATTCTCCTTGGAATTGTGATTCTTCTGGTGCTCGCTGATTCACTTTTTCCCCTTTTTCTCTCTACCAGCCTCAGAGGCTCGTTGTCTTCTCTAAATCCCTTTCCGAGAGGCGCGTTGCTCCGCCAACAAGCTCTGACGAAAGGTTTTAATTATCTAAATCGTGCTCAT
>WSZQ02118352.1:23383-45082 GCA_019419845.2 Weissflogia rhopalogaster
TAAATCCCTTTCCGAGAGGCGCGTTGCTCCGCCAACAAGCTCTGACGAAAGGTTTTAATTATCTAAATCGTGCTCATGTAATATTAAAAGCGTGCAATTAGATTGTAGGTTGTGTTTGCGCGCGGAGCGCATTGCACTATGATTAAAAACCGCCACCCTCTGCTGGGCAGGTATAATTGCTCAGCATGCTTAGTTTATTAATCACGCAAACAGTCGTCAGAATGGATAAATTCCCTCACGCACCATGCACCGATGGTCATTCGGAGGGATAGGCTAATGCCACCTGCTAATTACGGTTCAAATATGCCGCTTATAGTGGGTTCGCAAATGGAAATGAGTGAAGTAATGCACGGCGAAGATGACGATTGGTGGCAGAGTCGGGCATTGAGAGTCGGGGTTGGAAAGGGCAGGGGGTGCTTTGTGCACGGGCGTTTCTGCGGCCGGGAAATTACAGTTATCTCGGGGCAATGAGGATAATTAGTCGGGGGACGTCGGTGTTACCGAGGATGGTCCCGCGGGTACCGAGGGAAACACAAGGTGTCGTTACAAAAAGGGGTTCGGCTCTGATAGCACACCGAATTTTACGCGGCAACTTCCGAAAAAGAAAAAAAAAACGGAAACAATAATTAAGACTTTCCACTCTGACGCTTATCCTAATATTTCGCTCGTTGTCTTTACGCGTAATTACAACCAGGCGTCTCTACCCAAACCATGCCCACCCCCTAAAACCCGTTTCAAAAGTTGTTGCAATTAATTAATTTACATTTAAAATGACTTTTAAAAATTAGAAAAAAGGTGGTAGCAACAAGAAAGGGAAGGAATGAAATTGATTTGACCACAGCTGGAGTTATGATGGTTGAATGTAGCTCTAATTAATTTTTAATTACAAACACACCGGGTGGAGCAATGTGCCCCGAAATGCCGATTGAAATTTAATTTCGAATGCGTCGGATTGAATAGTACTTGTTGGGCGCACATTTCGACTGTTTTACCATTTATTTTGGCGTGTTGCCATTCGGTATACTGTATTAGATTAGTAAAACATGGAAGGTGTGCATCAAACGAGCTACGCCACCACCACCGGGGCATGCGAAAAATCTAATTAGTGTGATCAACAAGCATGCGTGTTATTGACAACTACTTGGAATTAAATTCAGCGTACATACCGATTTCGATACTTGAGATTTCGAGTAGGTTTATGACACATCCCCTCAAACCTCCCACATGCCGCTCCAAGGGTGTAGACATGTTAATTGATGGGAATTGATCGATGACACTTCATCAAATATCATTCATATTCAACTTGTTTATTTCAGTGATAAATAAATTGATCAAAAATATACAAATTCTCATCATTTTTACAACTGCTGAAATAATAATAAATTATCCACTTTTACGGCTTAATAAAGCTATTATATAATACATGTTTTGATTGTGATTAGGTATAATTTCCGGCAAGATTTTCGAACATTGTTCAAAATGGAGCGTAATGAAATTGCCAATTAGGTGAATGCGCATTGAATGAATTGATGGGATCATTCGTAATTTGGCTCTGATTGGCGTCGTTTGTATAATTTTACGGGATGGCTTCGAGGATCCGCCATTCCTGAACAATGAGACAAACGTGTGATGGTGGAGGCGCCATTAACCGAAGCCAAATCTGTTATAATGTTATCCCTCCACCCCTTCGATCAGTGGGTGGAGGTGTTAATTTACGTAAATGTGCTGCCTTGCATGCCTTAGTCACAACGGCAGCAAGCGTTGCGTTAATAAACCAACAAATTAGCCGTAGCGATATCGATTATGATTGAGAATAATTGAGCAATGCAGTGCCATTCCTATAATTGGAGCACGACACGCGTAATAAAGTTTAATGTAGCTGGAAGTGCTACATAACATCATTTTTTGTTGATCTGTTGTTTACTGAACTTTACAGGATTACGTAAATTATGCTTGGAGCGGTGTAATTGAAGCAAAATGTAATCATCATTCTCGCACCCATTTCCAGTAATATCCCCATCCGCAAGTCTAGCGTGCACTCCCTGGGCCGATACAACTTTTCAGACAGGAGTATTATACTCGTATTTTTTTCTCTTGCAGCATCGAGTTGTTGAGTATTCCCCAGCGTTCGGTTATTGTGCTGGCGTGTTGCACTGTGGATTGTGGTCTTCAACCCCCAAAACTCCAAGGTTGTGCCAAACATTCACCGAGTTTACTTCGCAACTTTTTTTTCCTACCACGTCTCACATATCGTTAAAGGCGTAATGAATTGAAATCGTATACGTTGCTGTGAAGTTTCGTCGCTGCCGCCTCTTTGTATGGGGTGGCAAAGGGGATAGAAGTTTGGCGCGTACAAGTGGCAGCAAGCAATATATCAGATCGCATCTGAGGTCTTCGATCGCGTTTCGGAATCAATTCGCATTTCCTTTGCTGTTAGCAATACATTCTGGAATAGTGAAGGTGCCGGTCATGTCGTATAAGAAGACTTTTGTTGGCAAATGTTTTGTGTTAACCTTTTTTAGTTCTAAAGTAAACAGAAACCAACGTAGTCTTAACATTTCCAACATAATTTTCGACAAAGATATATTCTATATTTTATTTCGCAGTATTACTATGGATAAATGCTCAAAATCCCTATGTAGAGTTTGAAAACTTTCCGAAGTTGTTAAATAATTTTATACGCAGATAATAAATAATAAAATTTAAAATAAAGTCCGAAGGAAGGTCTGTTAACGTCGATGCATTTTTATTGCACAATTTTATGGCTTTTCGTAGAACGAGCGGCATGAAAACTATTATTTCCTCAAACACGAGCAGCTGATATTTAGCACATACATTTGGGTTTTATTGACGTGATTCACGAATCATTGCCTTGCAAATTTTTGATGCGAGGCACGCAATAAAACACATGTCACGAAATTAGAAAGTTTTATTATTGAACTACTTAATGGGATACGCGGCTGTGTATTTACGTGTTGGAGTTGAATATAAAGCATGAAATTTCCTTTTTTGGGGAGGCTGGATGCTGTCATTTTTAAATGAAATCTATTGCCACTAAATCCGCTCCGAATGCGCGTTTAGTTGCGGGCGGCGAGAAAATGGAGATGCGAAAGACGCCAGTGGGAGAAATGTGGAAATCTTGTCATGGCAAGAAAAACGCGCACACGGCGAAATTTATCGGGAAATTATTTCAAATATTCCACGGCCTTTATTGCGAATGGTGCTGCGCTGGTGGAATAGCGGCAGTCGGCTGAGAAACAAGCATTGTCAGATACAGCGTTTGCTTTCGGTGATTTATATAGTTTTCCTTCACGTCGAGAACATGAGAATCGGGTTGAGCCTTGTTGTTTTATGTTTATGTAGTGATACAGAAATTGCGGCTGAACAAAACTTGGCATGGTTGAAGTGAGAGCAAAGGATGATTTGTATGAAATGATAAGAAATTGTTTGGCAATCAGTTTGGCTATAATTTCCTTTCTTTCGTTCGGTGTCTTTTAGAAGAACATTATGGTTTTGATATGAATGTCTTTTCTTTAATTAATTAAAATTCGCGTCCTTGTATGGCTTTGTGACGAGGTAGCGAAGGTAAGAGATCTACAAAGCGCGGTAGTCGTGCACGGTCCGAACAAAAGTATAGTAATTGACAGAGAAAATGGAGACGTGTATTAAATCGGTGCCCGTATGATATTTGTAACTACCCAAGCTCCAAGTGTCCAGAACCGCGAAATTACCAAGGCCACGCTCGATCAAGGTAGGGTTAGAACAGAAGATAGACGGACTTTAAAACCACGATCGCCACCGAGGTCCACGCTGAGAGACTCGGAAAATGATACAAAAGTATTAAACAAACAAATGCAGGGCTGGACTACCCGTCTAATGTGTAAGTCGAGGAAGAAGTTACAGCAAAGTTTGGGAAATAACTGAATTTTATTTAAAAAAATCTTAAAACTAAACATATACAAACTCTCATGAACTTCTCACCACGAGAAGGCCAAAAATGGGCATCCGACCGGATACCTTTTGCTTTATGCCCTCTTTTATTGACTATTAGCCTCACCGTTTTCAAGAGGAAGGAAAATCAGCTCAGAATACCACCACTACGTTCGGATTGAGCACCTTCACCGTACTGTGCTCGTAGGTAAAAAACATATTCTATCATATTCCAAAATCTGATTAAATTAAAACTTCTTACACCATTATAATACATTTTTTTGTGAAATTTTGTGCCCTATATGATCTAAACTAAAGCGAGTTATCTTAACCTATTTCCACCCCCTTGGAAAACAATGCTTCTTAGAGACACACGCAGTTTGTTGTTAGACGTAGAAGCAAATATTTATCTTCTCGAAACTCTCTCACCCACGTTCGAAAAGACGAAATTCTTTTAGAATGCACATTTGTGTTTCAAGCATAAAATTCCCGATAAAATAATGTTGTTTGTTGAAAGATATTATTTGCAAAGTTGGCCGAAGCCCTCTGAGTCCCAACGTCCAGCTGTGCTTCCTTGGAAACGCAATGTCATATTTGCGTTCGTGCCTGCAACAATGTTTTGTTAGCGGTTGTTTGCGAGCACCACGATGTCCCTTGACGAAATGATAGGGTAATATAGGTTGGTGTGTCATGTGCGCCGTGGTATATTTCCACGGGTATGTGCGAACCGAATAGAATCGTTGTACAGACGTGTGTGTTGTGTAGTATTCGCAGGGGGTTGAAATACTTGCGAGATAAGACTGACACCGGCTCTCCGGAGGAAACACATTTCCTCGACGCTTTTCTCCTCGCCCATGGATTTGGGTGGACGGGTTGTAGCGCCTCATTTGCATGCACGACGTGCTTGCTAATGCTAGAATAACTTTATTCCCAACTATAGGCTTTCCGTGTTGCAATTAACGTGGCGCTGAATTTGGTAATCCTCCCGTAAAATGCTATTTCGATTTTTGTTCTCACTTGAACCAAGTTCCTGCGAATATTCCTATAAAAAGATGAGCTACGTTTTATTGTCGGTAATTATCATAGCCGCGGTCCGCTTATTCTAATAAAACCGCGGGTTGGCTCATTAAGAGCGTGCAATTAATGGAATTGCTAATACGCAAAGTATGCCCGGCGCCTTCACAATGACCGTATATTGCCTTTGCAGTGCGTGAAAACAGCCGTTGGCTATAGGCCACCACAATTACCAACACTATTCACAGTGGGGAGCGAGAGGTGGATAAGTAGCAGGGAAACATCTGAGGCTTTTCTTGCTATGCTTGTGTTTTGCTCAGAAAAAAGCTCACAGACCTTTCCAGAACGCATAATTAGTCCCGTTCATTCTTCTTCCTTGCCATTGGGAGGTGAACCTGAGGATATTGAGAGTCAGCAGATGGTCTGACACTCGCAAAAAATCATTGTTTTTCTAGCATGTGTGCTTTAATCGTCGGTGTAAATGTATATTCTCAATAGTATTCTTTCTTTTCGCAACACTAAATTGCTTTAACCTAGAAACCTGATGGCGGTTTGATGAAAAACGGCTTCCTTAAAAGTATATTATTTCAGCGGAAATCTTTCTGCTCTGCGACGTTTAGGAAGTCACGGCCTTTGACACCACGGTTGAATTGTACTTTGAAGCATTTGAGCTTTCATGTGATCATAGTGAAAGGATGTATGCGAAATGTCGCCGGTCCTGTGTCTTGCATGGGAAATGAAAATCCACCTTTGCATGCGCGTTGAGGTTTGATATTGAGGAAACCTGCTCGGCCGAAATGAGAACTTTTTCTTCTGTCTAGTTTGCTCAACTACAGTACCTCCGAAAATGAAATGAAATGAAAAATTTCGGTGTTCTCGCATTAAAAGTATTAATAACTTGAAGAGTTATGGTCGAAACACTTCGTGCGGAAACGTTTATTAGGTATTATTATCGCACGGGCTTTCGCATGGCTTTAATAGTCACGAAATATGTCTGCTGAAAGAAAAACTGCATACGGTTTTTGCACCCAACTCGACTGTAAATAGAGTTAAAATCAATTTCGGCGAGTTGTGTTCATTTATGGCATGTCACAGATGGGTGGTGCTGTTGGTGGAGGCGCCAGTCGCCGTCTGAATAATGCATAAGATTACATCGATATAAAAATAAATGCGACGGCATTTTCATGAAAATGTAATTGCGGAACTCGAGCCGTGAAGGTCCAACACTACAGCGGGTGCTTTGCGCCAAAGCTTTGGCATTGTGCGCCGCTACTAGTGGAAAAGCAGAGCTTTGTTTAGGAATAAAATATCGACAAAGTTTTCCAGCGTGGCGCAATTTGAAGATATGGAGCACAGCGAACTGCATGAAACCCTGTGCGAGAGTTAAATTTAAATATCTTACTACTAAATAATTCCGGTATTTGCCCTCTGATATTTTCGACTAGAGCCGCACCGAAGCTCCAGGAATTTTCGACAGCTGCAATTGCAAATAATAAAAAACGCATTTTAACGAAATATTATCTATTGTCTGTCGGGTTTTCTCGGTGTGTAATTGCACATTGTTCGATTGGGATAATTGAAGAACTGCGAGGGTATGTTGTAAAACTGGTTGAATTCCAGTCATGTGCATTCACGCAGGGCGCATAAAAAAGCTCGTTATTTTGTGCGCCTGCCCTCGGATGCTAAATTCGATTTACCAGTGCGATTCGATTCAGTTGCGTCCTGCCATATTCGTTACTCAATATTGTTAATTAACAAACTATTGCATGTGGTGTGCTGCGGTGAGGTGTATCCGTTATTTTGAAAAAAAAAGTTTGGTTTGAGTTTACCTACTGTATTTTCCTTTGTAATTTCGGAACTATTTTAAATAATATTTTCAGGTTTGAAACATTCTCTCTAGAATAAACTAAATTTAAATTTAAGAAGAAGGGAACCCCTGTAACATCTTTATTTTGAAATAAATTTTAAAATCAAATAAGTTTAAACGGCCTTAATACTATCATCTAACTATTTGCGCTAAGATTATTATTTCTTATACGAATAAACATGAATATTATACGTTTTAAATATCAATATTTAAGTAAGTACCTACATGAATTGGTAATTTCTATAATAGAGTTGTGTGTACTTTGCAGACGAAATCCGCTATTTCAGCCGCCATTTTGGATGAAATTTATGTGGCACATGATGGTATATGGGTGTATTTATCAAATAAAGTAGTCATTTCGGCGACTAAAATCGAAAGGGTTGTGGAGGCAGCGGTCGCGGGAGGCGTATATCAACGTGTCAAAGTTTTCCGTAGACAATAAATACGCTTATATGAGTGTTGGCGGTGGCAATGTTGGAGGCGGCTATAGCGCGTGATTATGCAGCCGGCACGCTGATAATAGAGCGTGTCTGGCAGTGTTTCGTGTGGTCGTGGCCCATGTGGATTTCGAAACAATGCGCGCCACACAATAACCGATGGCCGTTGCCTTAGTCGCCATTTTCGGTTTTGCTGCCCATGCCGTTATTTATGCTCCTATAGTGAGGTTTTTCCGAGTGTTTTATGTCTTGTGTTATGTTAGCTGCCTTGTAACAGGTCATACTGAGTTATTTTAAATATTACATATTTAAAATTATCAGGTGTACCCAAAAGAAAGGACGAAGGGCAAGGGATAGGTTGAAAGCTATATGACAGAAGTTATGGAGAGGACGGTAACTGGTGGCCCTGAAAAGGAAGGCAGAAACAGCTGGATGGGAGAGGCTTAATGAAATGTGTATTGTGTGAATTGTGGTATGATGGGACTATTTGGCGAAGGAATGAATAAGATATGGGCAGAAGAGTCACTGGGGACTGGATGGCAAAATCTGCAGAAGAACCAGGTTTAAGCTCTATTCCATTCCTTTTCATGTAACATGTTCGAGAATAATTTCGTTGATTCGAAGAATAATACATTTTATCTGCGCCTGCTTAATTTCAATCCATGGACATTGAAGCTACGCATTGATGTCTATTATTTACTTACGTTAAAAATAATGCATGAATATAACATATAATTTTTAATAGTTCCCGATTTAAAATAATTTTCTCAACACATTTTCTCAATTTCGTTGTAAAAACGAAATCTTTAACCGTTGAATCGCTATACAATTCCCCTTCATTTATTGAATCTTTTTATTATTGTATTTTGTGATCACACATAAAGAATAAATAAAATACGCCAATAAAACTCCGGTTTAGGAAAGGTATTGAGACATAGCCGAATATCGGATTTATCCAGATATTCCCGGAATTTATTAATAAATCAATCGTAACGGCAAGAAAATTCCGACGCTCAAAGATCGCCGCCACGCACATCGAGTTTATAACATTTCCCCACAAGCCTGCACAAATGAAAGCTCTACCGTATTCGACAGACCTGCTGAAATAAGTGCATTATTTAATATTGCGTATTCATATATTCATCCTTGTAAATGAATAAATTTCCAAGCGGTAAATATAATTAAACATCAAGGAGCGCCTTGATTTAATAAACAAGAAGATAGCGGAATTTACGAGCGTCGTGATAGCGGTTATCGTGCCGTCGTTCGAGGGCAGTCAACATAATGTGAAATATTTAAAAGTTGCATGGCGGCGGGCGGCAGAACGATGGCAACTTTTAAGTGTTTCGCTAGTGGTTGTGGCCAGCCGGCAGTGGTTGTCATAAAAATACCGACAAGCGCTAAAAAAGTCGAGACCACGCCTGCCCCTAATAAGAACCAAGGTGTGCTTTGTATCTACACCTTGCCCGACACTTCCACAACGCCGGAGGAATTCGCAAAGTAAAACAGAAGCGTTTGCTGTAGTGCTTTTGAAGGCAAAAGTGGGTATGGTGGGGACGCTGGTTACTTTGTAGCACGGGCAAAATGGTATTATAAACTTTTGCCGGCGTATAAAAATCCTGAAATATCATCACGCCTTCCATTAAATCTCGACAAAAATGAAGAGCTTAAAAAGCTGTAAAACCAGTAGGAACCTAGGTAAATAGATATAATTTTTAATTAAAATTCCACGTGAAAATCTAAACCATTTTGTGTAATATATAGGATATTCATTTTGTTAGACAAGATTTTAAATAAGTATAGCAAAAAAAGAGATTCTTGATTCATCAGGAAACTCAAAGATTCACTGACACATCCCGGTACCTGCTTCTGCATTTCAATGAGCCACAGTCGTCGCACGTCACGGTAGATCGCCGCCCCCGGTGCCTGCTGCCCGTTGCTTGATCCCTATTTACCTTCCGCCTTAATTAACATTCAGCGGCAGGAAACGAGCGCTCCGACGAAGAATCGACAACATTATATGATATAACTTTCGAAGCGCTTAACGAAGCATCTGCTCCGGTTACGCGCAGGATCGCTGGATAAAGCCGTACGCTTTTTTATCCGCTTTCTTTCCAGCAAAGAATCAACAAGAAATAAAGAGCTTAAACTGCGGGCGTTCGGCTTCTTCTACGGAGCGCGAGTTTTTATTACGCGCGTATTTCCTTAGCTGACGAGCGGGAAAATTTGCGGAATTATCTGGTTAGGCTGGGGGCGGCGCGGCGCGGCTTGGCTGGAGGAGCATCGACGCGGTTTATTGAATGCCGATGTGATTGCCGCTTGAATGGTGTAGTCTGTAGTCTTTTATTCTTCAAGAGAGGGTGAATACGGGTTTTGTGCTGTATATCGTCCTGGCGCCTCCACCATCGGCCCGGATATGCTCGCTGCTTCAGTGTTGAATGTTGAAAATCTTTCGCTAGATGGTGATTGCTTCCAATAGCGTTTATCTCGAGTATATTCAAGTACGCTAAAAAGAAAGCATCCCCCATCGTACGAATGCGAGCAAAAAAAGCGCTTCGGTACACGATTTCCGATTTTGCAATTATAATTTTCAGCAGTCGGAATAAAATAGGTTTTTGTGCGTTGCCAGCAGGAAAGCAGCAGGTTTTACCTAGAGTTTTACGACCTTTCAAGGATTTTCATGTTTCTAAGGACCTAATAAAGCACTTCGGCTTGGTTTAGCGCCATACAATTCGGCCTGATAAACGCTTTTATTTTGCTTTTGTGCGCTCATATTCACAGTTGGAAGTTTGCGCGAGATAATTTTCGCAAACATTAAAGGTTTTTCCGCGCTGCGAATAAAGAGAAGCGCTGATACCGATGTTTCTTTTGATGCGGTATAACGAGGTTACTTTCGCACTCCTGCCACCATCGCCGCCACAACCGCCGCCGCCGGGCGACCGCTATGAGCTAGTGAAGCGGAATTTACGCAGCACGAACGCCACCAACTTTCAACGATGGTTTAAAGTGTTATTAAACTCTGCGTCAATACAAAAGTGCGTGTGTATGGTGGGTGTGAGCATCCTCGAAAGGTGGCAGCAACGCAGGACTCGACTTAACTCTTGATAAATTAGCGTAAATTAACGCGGTCTGCCTGCACGTCGATGGTGGCTGAGGTGGAGGCGCCGGGTGTTTGGGGGGTTTGGAGAACGAGGACTTGCGTAATTTCCCATTCCGGGCGGGCGCGTATCCCTGAGTGTCTGTGCTCTCGACAAAGTTTGATACGCGCACGCGACATCGCCGGGCATGTTTTTTGTGCCGCTACCCCACCGAAAAACGGCCCCCGCACTGCTTGCCTCATGCTGGTTTTATGCGCGGGAAAATGAAAAGAGTTTTTGCGAAAATTGGGAGTGAGAAATGAGTCCGGTCGCGGGTACCAATCACTCTACGCCATTCCCCGTGCTTACACATTCACCATACCACCCTATCCAACGAACCGCCACCCCTTGCGGCTGGCCCACAGTTCTCTGTGTGGGATCTGTAGGATTGTGCGGTTTTCGCTGGCCTGATAAATGCAGGCGAATGTTCAGAATGTTGCGTAACGTGCCTAATGGACCTCAACTTCATAGCGCTCCTTTTCTAATGCTTTCGAATACGAGGGGCTAGATTTCAACCGAATGTCGGTTGAATGTTACCCTTGAATAAAAACCGAATTAATGATTTGCATTTATTTATTCACGGGCATCTGTGCTCGCAAATACATTATAGGATATAATACTAACTGGCTTTCGTACTGTCTAAAACTTCTAGCACACTCCCAAAACTAATCTCTGATATAGCCTAAGTTCCTCTCCCATTCTGTTTTCATCTCAAAAATGTTAACAATTAATGCCGATAAATGTTTGGGTATAATGTTGCCAGATAATAGAAAAGCAGAAGTAGAGGTCAGATCATGAGAGAATTATACAGAAATTCAATGTGTTATAATTTCTGTCCTGCTTTACCGAGTTTTATGCCGTCTTTTATGCAGTTTTAATCCCAGACTAAACCTTTTCTATAAAACTCTTAAAAGTTTATTGTGAACAGATAAACAGTTTAGCATGGTATAGAGGTTAGAGAAAACAGAACAATCATTTCTATAAATATTTGGTTGCACGGTTCGCTGAGTATTACAAAGACAATTACCATCAGTAGGCTGCATTTGCCCTGATAAAAACACCATCGATTACGATCCACTATTCACTGGAAGCTATATTAAAATATATTATGCATGTGCGATGTAATAATAACGTTTTCAATGCGCCGAATTTCCACAATTGCACGCCGTGGAAATGTTTATTGGAGCGCAATGGCCGAAAACATTTACAATAAACACTGTAAATGTTAAATTTTCGGCCGCACAACAATTTAATAATACACCGCATGCAAATTAAGCTGTTCGCCATCCGTCGCATCGATGGGGTAGATCATAATCATCGCAATACGCACCATGCGTATTTTTTCGCTGCAATATTTCCATGCACAAATTTGATCTGCAATCATTGTTTGCCTCGCGATTGGATTTTAGTTTTCAATCGTACTAATTGCTTGAAATTGAATTTGTGCAATATTTTGCTTTTTTTTCGTAGAAAAAAATGTGAAAATGTATGCGATGAATATTGAATTTTTTTACGTGGCGTTTTTTGGCAGAGCTCATGCTCGGCGAACTTGTTAATGCTAATTGCCGCCGTGCGGGAGGAGCGAGTGCATCGAGAAAATATTCATTTAAATTTTTAATTAGATCGAAGCGACGCAACGAATGGCAGCATAAACGTAATTCAAAACTCACGCGACTCGTTTGGAAACTTGCCGGACGAGCAACGCCGACGCGTTAATTAAAAATTCAAACTACTTCGTTATGTATTTTTTTTACATTTTTCCAATGTCATTATCACACCAACAGAAAGCTCTCGGAAAATATGTTTTTCATGGTGGTGCTGGTATTCTTAGGTATTCTGGTATTCTGTCGGTTCAGATATTCTTAGTTTCACTTCAATTTCTGATTATTTACAGAGGTTAGATCAAACCTGGTAAAGGTAGGTCAAATGAGGTAGGAATCTCCAAGTATTTGTATGGTATTATAAAAAATTATGATTAAACAAAATCTTGTTGGTTACATTTGATAACGCATAATGGTTTCAAGTGACTATAACCCGACAAAAACATTTGAGCGCAGACTCGCGTCGAACACGCGCTCGATTTGTCTAATTTTAAGGCACAATTTAAAATTTTAGATATATTTAGTATTAAGAAATCAACGTAAGACAAGTAATAAAATGTTCCTCAACTCTTCTACTTCAATCTGATATGAATATTACCCCGATTTGTTCATGATAAGTCAGTCATTTATGGCGTTTTATAAGAAAAAAATTGGATAAAACAGAAGTTCAATCGGTTCCCAACATTGGGTTATATTTTCCATAATTTTCAATAGACTCAGATTTCAAGCAACTTTAAACATTTTCCTCATATTCAATAAAATTTCTTTCTATTAGAGGAGGCATCGGTGACTGGAGGTATCCAGACCTCAATCTAAAAATAAACAATTTAATTTGCGACCAAAGTATTGCATTCATGTCGGTTTTTGTTCGCATTTCCAGCTGGTAGCCACCGCTTTGCCCACAAAAAACATATTTCCGTAGGCAACACACCGGCTCGCAGGCGGTTATCAGCACGTTATCGCTTCGTTTTTGCACACGGCGGGAGTCACGTTACTATTTCGTGCGCGAAAGCGAACATGCAAAGAAAACTCGGCTATGGCGTGAGCATGCATTGGAAGATTTTCCCTAAAGCTTACGGCCAGCGCTTCCAATTAGTTGTTATCAAAGCGTGGTGAGGATTTTTTCGGAAGCGCTTCGAAATGGAAATGAACCAGCTATATGTATGTGTTTCGGGGAAAATTAAATGTCAGTTGGATGTAGACGGGGTGAGCGGGTATTTGAGTGTGTTCACTTCAGAAAGCTATCCGGATTGTTGATTATACAATTTTGTGTGTATTACTGATTTATAACATGCCATATGTCTATATAAATAGCCATGTCAAATCAATTCCTATTACGAATTGCAGATTTAGAGAATGAATATGTTTGCGATAATTGATTGATGGAATTCGTCGAATTGTCATCTATTATTTAAGGCCCTTGTCGAACATGTATACTATAATTGTGAACTTTGTTGTTTCAGGCGATATAGTGCAAAACTGCAGCTATGTTAATTTTTAACGAGTTTATTTGCATGTTGGGGAGGTGAAAGTATTTAAAACAGGTCGCGTTTAATCAATAAAAATATTATCAAGTGGCTCAGGCGGTGATTCGATTGCATTTATCGAAATAATAAATGGAAAATAACCGCGTTTCACACGCGCATTTGTTGCGCGAGGGCTCGCACGCGGCTGTAAAGTTTTACGACCGCAGTATTGCACATATTTGCGGTTGGCGCATACACAGACTGCATGATCATAACCTCAATTGAAACTGCGAATTTAAATACGCATATAATAATGTGCTTTATTGCCTCCCGATAAATGTACGTGTCGAAAACATCACAGCTGGAATAAATTTTAGTTTATTATTTTGTAACTTAAAATGGTAGAAATTCAAAATTGGGTCCGCTTAAGTAAAATATAGAATTCTCATACTACTTTCGCCAATAAAATTGGATTAAATGCTTATTCAAGGATTACTTTTTATAATTCATGAATTGAAGACGTAGAAATGGATATTTGTTCGAAGTTTATTGTTTTTAAAGATATTCCCTTTGCATTTTCAAAAGCATTTTGTCGCAAACCAATATCGGTAACACTTTTGTAGCGCGATGAACGCATAGAGGTGTAATTATGACGGAAGAGGAATGGTGTGAGTACGGAATTGCCAGGCCTTTATGATAGCGCGGTGTACGCTGCCTGGGGCTACTTTCAGTCCTTGAACGTCCGGAAATCAGAATAATGCAGACTACAATTACCCGTTGTCCGTGTTGTTGCATACCGGAAGGTCAAGAAAAGATATAGCTCATAAGGTGTTTGGATAGCAACTAGTTTGATTATAGGAGACTTAAACTTCGTAACCTGTGCGGTGGGTACGGACTCATATCCCTTGTCGCGGTGCCACCTTATCCTTCATCATCCAACATTATACTCCAACTACACGGGCAGACGGAACGTATGCCCCTCTCGCAATACATCCTGTTCGAATTCACCCTATCGGCTCTCTCTCTCTGTCTCACACTTGGTTTCCCTCGTGTACGTGGCTGTGCGCACAGACCGAGCACTTAAGCAGTTAAGGAGCAGCATAATGCGGTAAATGACCTGGAAGCAGGCGCATTTCGGTGCTTCAGGTCCACATGTCCTGCCGGTCAATGTTGTTGGCTGATTCTACATAGTGCCGTACCGCTGAGAGAAGTAGATGGTTCGTCGACTTTGTTTCTACGTGCTGTTTATACTTCTTGTCGTCTGATGTCTATTGAAGTTTGTTTCTTAAAAACGAATCATTTATATAGCTAGTAACTACCTGAGCTCATACCGTTGTTTCTGGTAATCAGTGCCGTATGTGTATATTGTGAACAGTCCTCCTGTTGACAACATCAACTATAGACGAAAACGCCGATGATTTTTTATTTTAGCAGGATCCAAACTATCCGTTCGTTGACAGTAATGATAGAGCTGTGGAGAGAAGTTGACGCGTCGACTAACTTTATTTGCAAAGGTATTACCACACCTCGACTAAGGTGCGCTTCCCACACCATTCAGCTCTACCTCGCACATCCATTCTTTTGGCTTACCCACGGCTAATCCAAGTACACCCCATCTACCATTCGCTCTCTCTCAGGATCTACAAGATGTGCCACGAAACGCTACCCTTGAGGATAGCTGCACTAACGGTTCCCAACAATGTGCATCAAAATTCAGATTTATTTGACAAAGTATTGAACTGCAAGATGATATCATTTCGGTAATCTATTCCATAAATATAAAACGCATAGTTTCCAAAAATTTTGATAAATTCCATTAATTACTATTCTATTTATATATTCGTAAACCATTTCAATCATTATTTAAGTCGGAATCTAGCTAAGAAGAACACATTTTGAACTCCGATAACAAAATCTTTTCCTTTTTCTTGTTTAAGAAAGAAATTAACAATCACGGCACAAAAAAACAACATCCCAGAGTTGATTTTTCTCCGTTTTTGTTCCACTGGTCGTAACTTATCGAAAAGGTCCTGTTCGCAAGCGGAATGCAGAATAAGCGGATCGTTGCGCGGATTACACAGCGCACCCTGCGCGGTTTTTCCAACCACCCCACGTCGCTGTGCTCCTTGTTTAAACTCTTGCTTACGTTCGCTGATGTGAAGAGCGGGAAAGGCAAGGGCGAGGGGGTAAAGTTTTATAACTTTTCGTATAGTTTATAACCGTTGTAACATGTGTAACTTAACCTGCGCTGAAGCACTCGCCATTCGCAAGCATCAATCATCGACACATGCGTCGCATTTCAGCGCGCACCTAATAATGTACGATCGAAGCTTGAAATATATTTATTGTTGGACGGGCGTTTTTCGCCGGCATCCTGCCAAAGATCTACCAGCTCCAGCTTCCACCAACGTCTAGATTTATAAAATTATACATGCTGATCTAAACCATGTTGCTAGATTCTCATAGTAAAAATATGATATTTTTCTGTCGATGAAAAAGATATAATTTTTTATCTACCTTGGGAGGGCAGTTAATATTTTGGCGAAGGTGCCGGGGAATAAAGGTGATGAATTTTGCTAGTTTTCGCCCAACAACCGATATACACGGCACATGTCTAGACGAACATGCGTTATGTAGAGGAAGCGATGAAACGAAGCGTTCCGAGCTGTCGTCACCGACGACGACGACGGCGGCGGCTGGCGAGCCTGGTGGCGGCGCATCGCTCCTTCATCGTTACCGCCGCCTGCCTGGATTCTTGATAAAAATGTCGAAAAACATGAGATGCTGACAAATGTGCGCCACCCCGTGATATTTTCACATTTCCTCTGCGTGATCATCCTTTCAATTCGAACACTCTATTTATAATCCGGTCGTCATGCCGCCACCACCGTTAACGTTGCCGCCACCGCCCTCGGCGAAAACACAGCTGCATTTAGCCGGCGTAGAATTCCATCCATTAAACACTGCCTTACTTGGTTACTAGCGAAATACGTTTAGTGAAATTTTAGGTTTATTAACCGCCGAAAATCAGGGGAAAATGAATGGAATAAGTTTAACGTTTGATCAATACAACCACCATTGCCGCCCCCTCCTTATGCTGGCAGCAGTTATAGAGTATTTCGCCAATGTGATGTGCGTATACAGCGTTAGAAGGGTGTCACTAAATTTCGCGTGCGCCATCAACGTCTCCACCGGCACCTCCGCCAACGGCGTCTCCACCACCCCCGTAATTACATAAACGAATTAGCACAGTTTCGGAATCTAATTAACGCCCGTTCGGCGTTATTAAAATTTGATTCATGAAGTTATATGCCCTTCGAGGGTGGCGGGCGGGTTTATTAAAGCATCAGCGATATTACGAGCGCAATTTAGCGATTATAGCTTAATAAACAACTGCTATGCGACGGAGTATCAAAGATTGTTTTACTCAAGGCCATCATGTATGAATCTTTGATATATAATCCAATCTCTTTACAAAATTCTCGCTGCGAATTTCCATCCACAAATGGATTTGCTACAGCGACAATTGGCTGAAGTTTGTTGACTGAGTTTTACGAATTATTCATGATAAATTCGGTGGAAATCGACGAGCTGTTAATTGAATTCTTACCGAGTTATGTGACGATGAATGAACGTTTCAATTAGTTATGCAATGGATTTACGCAGGCAAATGGTATTTGCTCACATGCAATTTGCGTGCGTTGTGACTGAGTGAGTACCCAAAAATTGCATGTGTAACTTCAAAGCAAAATAATCGCCATGTTTATAGTATTTGTTTTATTGATTGTTTTCATCTAGTTGTTTATTGACTTCTTGTTAATGAGAATAACAGTAATTATTTCCATTATACATTTTTCAGTATAAAATTTCATTAAATTCATTAGTATTACATAAATTAAGTAAATTCAAGTTAAATATTATTGTTAAAATATATGATAAATAAATTGATTTTCTTTCTTTTACAGAGAAAAAACATAAGAGAAACAGCTTTTTCTTCCACTAGATTATTTCCATTTATTTAATCTTTTGCAATTTTTTGACGCAGCGTACTTGAAAAAAAAAACTAACCCAATCGAATGAATACATTCCCAGTGTCTACCCGGCTGTGGCTCATGTTCAATCGTCGAAAGAAATGTTATTAGATTCCGACAGGACGAGAGCGATACGGATCTATTGATATTTTCATGAATTTATGAACTCGTGACGTGCGCTGAATTTTAATACATCACCACTGGAGAATTTTGTACATTCTCTCTCTCTCTCTCTCTATTTTTTTTTCCTTCACCTAACTCAAACCACACGCAGTCCGCTGGGGTAGTGGATATCGACAGGGTGCCTTTTTCTGTGTTCTTGTTCTTGTTATGAAAAAGTCTTGTAAAATAATAAATCACCGTTTTGCCTCTTACACGAGCTGCAGTCCCTCAGACTACAAAGTTTCCAACTTATAAATGTACATAAAACATTTCTTCTTCGGCTGTTAGCGCGCACGAAATATGAGCGCTTCCGAAATAAATCATTTAGTCATGTTTCAACTTCCATATAAATTCGCACCAACTTCGTTGTTCCAGAGGCAAAAATACGCTGTGTTTGTCCAACTAATTGAGCAAATTTGGTTATGCTAGGTTCTGCGACGATTCCTCACGTTGGTATTTACCTTAAATTACCAAAATCTCTTCTTTGAATGTACATAATACAGAGGAAGGTTAATGTCAGTGGAGATGTAATGGAATTTTGCGAAAGTAGGTAAGGCACGATTTCGGAATCCGTTCGGGGATGGTAACAAATGGTGCCGGTGGTCAGTCTTCGTCGACATCAGCCCTTGATACATATGTGTGTGCGTGGGAGGTTTAGGGTGGATTTGAGAGGAAATGTAACTAACTTTCAGCTAGTTGTCGAGGGCATCGTTGTGTGCGGACGTAAAACAAGTAACTTACTTTGTGCGCGCGCGCCTTATTATGCAATTCGGAAGCTTTCGAACTGGCGTCCGTCGCGTCGGTCAACATTTGAGACCGCACAAAGTTTTCCGGAGCGCATGTGTGCACCCACCAGCTGGCATATGCCGTAACTAATGCAACATGCGACCGCAGACTGACACAATCTCGTTACGTGCAAATATTTCTTCGTCTAACGTTACCTACTGCAAAATTGTACAGAAACTAACTTAATTTAACATATCCTAGACAATATTAATATATACTTGCGGAATTGTATTTTTCAATTTCAATGATTATTATACAAATTTATATTTTTCCAAATATAAAATTGGAAAATACCGAACCAATTCATTCTTAAGAAATTATTGAGGAACTCTTGTTGGATCGTCTTATCGTCTTCACACCACTCAGTATTCGGAACTCTGTCTAAAACGGAAATTTTTCTAGATGATTTGCGTGATATATTTAAGAAACCTTGACCTGTATGAAGCGGAACCTGTTTAAAACAGAAACTGAGTGAAATATTTGTGTATATCGAAATGCTTTATATGGGAAAATCATGGGCTTACCCATATTGGGCAAAAGGGGACTGAACCCTTCTACTGGAATCTTGTAATTTTGTTTTTTTGTCGATTTTATTACCGCGGTACTGATGAAATTACATTTTTTGTCCTCCTCTAATTTCCTAAGCTGTCCGAAATGAATAGCAAAGATATGCATTATTAAAAACTACTTAAATACGATATAATGATAATTAGTATTCCATTCCGGTTTTCTGGTTTCCTTCTCATTAAAAGTGAAGTGTCCATCCAAGTTTATAATATTAAGAAACTTTCATAAATTGTCTAATTTTAATTTAATGAAATATTTTTTCACAATTTTTGACATAAGGAGTAACAGATTAAAAAAAAAATGATGGCGTTATATAAGTATGGTAAAAAGCGAGCTGGATTTTCCTAAAACATGCGGAATAAATCCATTCTTAGGGCCTTGTTTTGTTTTATGGCCCTCCGGAGGCCCACTTTTTGATTAATCCTCATGCCTAGTTATTACACGCCGCAACTTTTTCTTCCCCGCAACCCCGGCCAGTCGGAAACGGGGCCACAGCTCCCTCTCACATATATATATTTACACAAGGATACTGTGTACATATATGCGTATTGTTGAGCAGACTGGCGGAGGCGCCGGGCAATGCTGATTGATTTTTCTAACCCTCGCGTGCATCTCGCCGTGGTCTTAATGCTAACAACATATTTTTCTTCTACGTACTCTCGCGACTCATCCGGCCAAGGCAAGCTCGCTGAGCTGCTGAAGGGGACCGGAAATTATTAGTACGCGCCCCGCAGAATAATTGGATGTTAGCGTTCCGTGACAAAGTCATTTTTATGCCGGAATATGTTTGAATATTTTTCATGCGATGCTGATTTCGACGGGGCTGCAATCCCAACGCCGAGATTGTGAGCTTATCAAAACACGTACGTTAGGTTAGGTGGGTCCGGAGTGGGGTACAGTGCGAAAATCGCTGGAGAGGTTGGTTTCGCTACTTTCAATTCTCGAGTTCCATCTCCGGCTTGCAGCTTTAATAAAAGTTTGTTGCGCAAATAAAAGCGTCGTCGGTGTATGGCCTTCGGGGGCTCGATTGAATTCTTGCAAGTGCAAAGGTGGTGGCGGTGCTTCCGCTTTTCACACACCTACCGTCACACGTACACACCCAGCTCGCAATTAAGCTTGCGAGGAAAATAATAGGAACTAATTTAATTCCAACGCTCGGTGGCATTACACGTCGATTGCATTCAACGCGAAATAAGGCAAATAACAATTTCCACAAATTTCGCTCGTTTCGGATTACCACCGCTCGCCCCGCGCCCCCTACAGTACGTTCATACGTGTGGGTTTGAAACAGTGTGAAACTTTCATTTCGGATGAAAATTATTAATTTCGCAAATGCGCGCGTGTGGCCGCAATGAACATTGCACACCATTTTCAATTATTTCCCGGTTGGCTTGATCGAAATAAACACTGGAAATTTATTGTACTATTGTACAAACAAAGCACATTTGAAGCGAGATATTCGGCAACAAACGGCGAGAAGCGTTGACGCATTCAAAAGAAGCTTTAAGACCTGCCACCAATAAAAACAGTTAAACACTTTGCATGTTAATGGCATAATGCAATTTTAATTTAAAAGTGCGGAAATCACGCTGTTGGTACAAACCATGCGCTCTAAGAGTGCCAAAGAGTGAAATGGAAAAATCGCGCCTCTTTGTCGAGTACGCGTCGCAGTTTTTCCCTGCCAGGATTGTCTCTGGCCCGGCCCGACAAAGTTTCCGATGGCAATTTGTAGCGGCTGGAGCCACGGCGTGAGAGAACCGGCAGCTTCTTGTTCTTCAGAATGCATTAAAAGTTTTGCGCGAAGAAATTGTGCTTATATGAGGCGCGCGCTCGCTCTCTGTGCTTCTTGGCGCGCACGCAGCGAACGTCGGCATTGTTTATGAGTTGTACCATGTTTATGTAAATCCATTAACGCATTTAAGCGCAGTAATTAAATCCCATCACAGCGGAGTCGAGGTATGCTCACTAATTATTACTTTAAGTACTTAGCAGGTATTATTATTCTTCGCAAATTGTTTGTATTGATATGGCAATTTAGGTTTGGAATATTTTATGGGCATTTAATATTCTATTTTAGATTTTTAATGGATTCGGTACTTGTTTTCCGCAAAGTTAATGAATATGAAACAAATTGCGCATTTTAGTAGTACTAAATTTGCACTAGCAAACTTCAGTAAGCTTTGTTGGAGTAAAATATGGTTGGGTAACATTGGCTGATATGCTTCAATATAAGCACAATTCAACTTCAACTTCATATCATAGTGTCATTGTACCCACGAAATATTGTCTACTCTCAATATGATAATACTCTTTAACGAGTAGAACTTTGACGGGCCTAAAATAAACCTCGAGTGACTTGAATTATTTATTTCTAATCTCATTGTATGTTAGTTCCAAATATACAGGGCCTCAATGAGAAACGGATTGATCTCACAATGGGGGAGCCAGGATTGTCCAACACCTATTTGGATCTGGATTAAAATTACAAATTGAAATCTCGCAAATAGAGTCAATTGATTAAACTGAAGCAGCAATAATTTACAGGTAAAAAAGGAGGATAAAATAATAAGAAATATAAAATAGTACAATACAGATACTTGATAATATTCGAGTGCGTTATTGTACGACAAGACAGCGAGATATCGTCGGATTTTTTTCTGGCCCAAACGTACAAATCATCGAAAATACCTTTAACCAAAAT
>WSZQ02118463.1:15781-45268 GCA_019419845.2 Weissflogia rhopalogaster
CTAGTAATGATTATGCATATTGACTCTTTTGCTTGGAGTAAAAACAATTACCAAATAACGAGGCTGGTTTCAGAAGAGTTCTACAGTGCTTTTCAGCATCTCTGAGCCAATTGATTTGGTTGATGAGTGTATGTTCCGCATCATCGAGCTCTGAAGATAGAAGTTGCAAGCACTACTAAAGGTTTTCTCAAGTGGCGCAGATATTGATCATTTTGAACAAAAACAATCTTCTTATAACCAATATTATAAGTCACTAATATGACTAATTACATTGAAAATTAATTAAATGGAGCTATGACCATATGTATGTATGACATCTCTTAATCAAAAACGATACTGAAATGTGTTCATTATACAACATGAATTAACGAACAGCGCACCGCTGTCCTACCTGACAAATTTAGAAGAAAAAAACAAACTAGTCAACTTCATGAGAATAAAGTTGCTTTGTTTCATTTTTCGAACAATTAGGGAAAATCACCCTAAAGGAGATGATAGATTATGAATAGAGTATTTTTTGAATAATGATATGAATACCTTCTATGAGTTTCAAAATAACTACATGATGAATAATAATCTCCGGCTATAAATCAAAACAAAAAAGGTCTTTAAAATTTGAGTTTATGACCGTAGAGTGAAGATTACGTCGTGATTCGACAGTGGATAGATTCTCGTTCTTGTCGCAGTCGGAGGCTAGCGAGACTGCACTTAATTAACTCTACTGATCCTGGATATTTGCATTCGACGAAGATTTAAGCGTTTCGTTGCCCACGCACTTGCTCCACAACATCGCAAACGCCTCGGAAGGCAGAAGAATGTCAGTGTCCACGAACGAACGACATTATCTAACAAATTATTGACTATTACATGTAATTTTGTATACAGTATCATTCACAACAATCTCCAATGCATATCTATACATATCGAATAAGTTACAAGCAAATTATTCTTTCTAAAAGTACATTTAGTTGCCTATCATATTATAACCTAGTTTTAAGACTTTATTCAGTACTTTCTTGTGGTTAGCGCGAAAAACGTGTGCAATTAGTGATGGTATTGTATATAAATCGAACGTTTCATAAACCGGTTGGCGTGAAATTGCAATATTTTAATACACATCTCGCGGTTTGGCGTCACATTCGTTTCGATTCTTTTCCAGCCATCAGCGCGCATTGCCGTATAAGCGCTTAACTGTGTGGGCAAAATATTTTATCTTTCAGGTGTTTTCCAATAACGTGAATAATAATGAGGTGAGCAGAGCGAGTGTTCGATCGCAGGCTGGCCGTGTAAATATACTGCATGTATGGGCAAACGCCTGCATAAATTACTTATTAATATTTATGTATTTATTACCTTCGATGATCGTCGCCTGTCGGCTGGCTGGTTGTTCAACACGTTGTTTTTGGACTCGCTTTGGTTGTGTGATTCGATTGAATGTGAATTTCATTTCATGGAAAATATGTAATACCCAATTTACAGATGCACTGCTGTAATTGCGATAATAATAAATGATTTATGCAATTATTCTCTTGGCCAAACGTGAACATAAACACTTTGGAATTGTTGTAGGGTTTCGCAATTGCTACAACATAATTACAGTTTGTGAAATGTGTAGAATTGAATGAAAATCGATTCCAAGAAATAATTTTGAAATGTCTATTTGCAACGGTTTTATTGATTTTTTAATCTATAGAACTGTAGCCTAGGCAACTAATCATACACGATGTTTTTCATTTTAGTTTATTCGTTTATTAATTTTTGAACTTTTAATGTGATTAGGAGCTAACTTTTTAATGTGAACTTTTTTATTACGATTTAGAAAACTATTTATGAGAGGGGTAGGTAGATATATGATCAATTACATTGCTAAATAAGCCCTATAAGTCGATAAACATGATGTTTTTTGAGCTATCATTTTTGAGGTATCACGTGAAATTTTTAAGATATATTTTTTAAAATTTTGTTTAAATTCAATTTTGTTGTTGTTGTATTTTGGTTAAATTGTTCAAATTTCTATTGAATTTCCGATAATTGGAGCACCATTTAATCGGGACAAATCATACTAGTTCCGGTGTGTCCTAATTGAGCGAAATCCACTGTATAATAAATATCATTCTAGATAATGTGATATAAACATTTATAAATTCCTAAAATTTCTTTACCTCAACAACTATTTCTTATAAATACACACATCTAATAGTTTTATTCTAAAAACTTCATAAAATTTGTTTTAAGCATTAGACAACATCAATCTCAAGCAAGTTTGCTACAGTTAGCAGTCTCTCAACTGCCTCAAAAAAAATCACTTTAAATATGAATCCTCAACGGCTTGGCTTGACCAGACAGCCACTAAGAACAAAACGAAATCCCACAGAAAAAAAATGTAACGACCTGACGACACATTGCGTAGCGACATTTTATTCTCTCTGAATATGTTATTCAAGTTCATCGCAAAAAAAGACAGGCAGGGCAAAGTGCGATATAGCAGGTCGCATCCGAAAAGCTTAGCCGCTCGCGTCCCAGTGTCGCTGACTCGTTTAGCGCATTGTGCACCACGCAAATTTATCTCGTATATCATAATATCCTTTCATCGGCGAGCGGACGACAGTGTGACACACCGCACACGTTGTCCATTGCGATAGTCGCACTGTGCTACTGGAAGAATCCGGGTGGAGTCGGTAGGGTTTTCGGGAGTGTGAATACCTCAGTGTTGCCCATTGTGAATGCGTAAATACCATGGCAATGGGCGAACTGTGAGCATTACCATGAGACCTCGCAGCTCGCACTGAAGAAAAATTTACATTTCAATGCGTTGAATGAGAGAAAATGTCGCTCAATGTCGTCGACGCGCCGACTGCGACACCAAATACTATTGCAAATTAAGGTTTAAACATCCCTCGGTTAAAAGTGAGCAAATATTGCGGCACCTACTGCATGTCCTCAGAAAATTTAACTAAACTTCAAGTAATGTAGATTTATTAAGGTTTGGTTAAAATTTTTAAGAGATTTGTATATAATTATGGATTTCAGGTCCCGGGTTCGATTCTCGGTGGGGATGCACATTAAAGTGAATTCTTCTTCTTATCAATAGTGTTAGCCTCTAATATGACTAATTACATTCAAAAAGAATTGAATAGAGCTAATGGCCATAGCAGTCGATAAAATCGGTAAAATCAAACGAACAAAAAAAAATATGGATTTCATTAAGATATAGTCGTTCTAAAGTTACTTGGAAATATTTGACATTTTAAGGAGGATCAGGATGTTATTTAAAACAGTTGGTATTGCCCAAAAGAGTTTAAACTCCTTTTTTTTCTTGTGGTATCGATATTAAAAGTGTTCTTATTTCTTAATGCATACGTTTTCGAAGTAATTTGAGTTGTATTGAAAACGATTTTACATATACGTAGCTTAGATTAGTTTGGGATATTAGATAGAGTAGATAGATTAGTTCGGCATATTATGTTAAGTTAGATATAGTTAGGTTAAGTTAAATGAGACAAAAACTGAGCAGAGCCCAAAGTAATATCAAACCAATAAACCAATAAACAAGTAAAAACATTAAAGTAATTTAGAAAATTACTTTTCCTAAGCATTGCAAATCCCCGAAAAACTGATTTGAAGGATACCAAGACTTGATGAATATTTAATCTCCCATTGGTCGTCTTTTTTTCAACTGAGATGTCTATTAATGAATCGTGGTTTTGTAATATTTATTAGATAACTCTTACAACTATAATTATACAAGAAATGCAATAACTTAAACATAACTTATAGTGCAAATAAATACTCCCATTAAACTTAAAGCTTACTGAACACTTATATTGAGGTTAATTAATTCTTGGTATTAACTAATCTGAACATTATAGTAACATCAATGGAGATTTAGTTTGAACCATTAGAAGGATTATTGAATTGTTGGTACAATTTGCACTACCTAAGGCGACATTCAAGCTAGGGGCATGGCCAGGCTTCGTCGTGTTTCAATTTTCAAACGCGTTGCCTTCAGTATCCGAGTGCTCTTCAGCTTCAGTTCAATTAACCCGTCGCACAGCGAGGATTTCGTTTATGTTAGTACAAAATAAGAGTTTTGAATTTGGTTGCTAATTTTAAATTAATAAAACTAATTAATTAAAATTAAAATTCTTGGAAAAAATCAATGAAACGTCTCTTGAAAGGGCTAATTTCAGAGAGTATGTTATAATCTTGATATCAATCCTCTTTTGAGATATCATTTTTAGTCCAGGCTCATCACTGAATGATATCATTTTTACAATATCTTGACTTTTCTATTAATTTATAATAATATCACTGATTAAAATGATTAATATAAAATTCTGATGAAAATATAAAATGGTAACTTTCGATGTTTTACCAAGCAGAAAATATATTCAGGTTATTTCCAAGAATTTTCTAATCTTAAGATTATACTATCAATTGAAGTTAAATTTACTCATTACTTCTTTCGTCTCCCTTGAATTTCTTGGAAACTTTCAACTATGACGAAACAGTTTACATTCTACAAATACTCTTAATTTCATGTTAAAATTCAATAACTGTTACCTTCACTGCAGGTTTTTATATGACACGGTTTATACTTGATAATCTGTTATCTTGATTTGTTACCTCCTCTGGTAGAAGTTTATGTGATATTCCACAATGATGCACCTCTACAGGTGCCTCCTAATTAAGAAGATTACGCAGGTAGATAAAATTCTGAATTTCAAATTTCCCGCTGTTTTAAACGGTACCGTTGGTCTCACCTGGTTGATTTCGGTGTAATCTCCAGGTGAGCATTTACCTTTCGGTGATTATCGTTTGATGCACGATGGTGATTACCCATCCCTGTCTAGCTTTGATAGCGATCTCTCTCTGATCTCCGGCTCCCACAAACAGTCGTAAACAAAACCGGCTGCTCGCATTGGTCGCAATTCGAAACCATTCTTCTCAGCGTCAGCGCGCGCGCTTCTTGTAACCGTCGTCGATTTAAATCGCGCCCTTTGCAAAGGTACACCAAGGCAAACCAACAGCTGTCCATCCGTGTCGTGCGGTAGTCGTTACGCTCCCTTCGCATGGCGAGGGCATTTCTAGAGTTTTCCACTTTGTTGCTGTTTTACCAAAGTTTAGTTATCACGTTCCATATTAAAAAAATTTTACTCGAAATATCAAAGGTCCAATCATTCGGTGAAATAATCATTGAAACAATTAGTGGTGGGTGATTTTTATTCGTGCTTTTCCTGATTGCCTGTGGCTTTTATTGAAAATGTCGTTTTCACGTGCGAAAATTACTCGATTCAACGAGGCTGTGTGTAAGTAGTGCACATTCTTTGCAGGCTGGTGATTTTAATGCTTGGTTTTTTTGATATTTATAGCTACTACACCCTCGCCGGCTGATTATAATGTCAAAGTGTCAAAGAATGCAAAAAATGCAATTATCCCGCGCAGTGATCGCTTTGCAGATGGAGGAAAAAGTCCGATATCTGATTGTGCAAGCTCTATTCATTCAGGGCATACTGTTCATAGTACACCTTGTTTTCGCACAGTAAGTTATACTATTCATATATTTCTATATTTCTATTAATGATTACATAATATTTCAAACAATTTATTTGTTTAGCCTACATTGCCAAAGAAAAAGAAAACAATCTTCAATCTGTCCGGACGTAAACCCAAAGCTACCGACTTGTTCAAAAACAAAAAGAAGTCTACTGATGTGCTTGAAGATGAAGAATTGAATTTGGAAGCGCTCAAGGATAAGATAGTTGAGTGCAACAATAAAGATATTTTCATCAAAGATCTCACAGAACAAATTGAGGAAATGAAGGAGACACTCAATGATTTGGAACGACAAAAAGAGAAACTTACAACAGAACGATTCCGATTTTCGGAGGCGTGTGATGAGTTGCGAGAAGAGCACAAGATGATGATGCAGAATGCTTTTCTTGAATATGACGCAGAAACAAATGAGCTGAAAGTAAATATTCGTCAGTTGGAGGCTGAGCTTTTAGAACAGGAAGAGACTATGATGAAAATGCGTTCCGCTGAGGAACATTTCAGAGTCAACACACAGAAAACTGTTGAAACATACAAACAACAAGTTGAAGAAGAGCAGAAGAAATGCCATGTATCAATTTTGGAAAAAGAACAAACTATACATGAATTAAAAAAGAAAATTCAAGAATTAGAACAGACGTTATTCAAAACTCAGAAAGAATTTGAAGCAAATCTTGCGTCTATGCAGAAGAAACACAAAGAGGAAGTTATGGATCTTGAATTTACAATGTTGAAAACCGTTTCTGAAACGCAAAATATGTTGAAAAAAGAAAGGGCAACGTTTGAAAAACGTCTAAATACATTAACACAAGAACACGAAAAGGAAAAGACGAAAATTATCGATGAGGCACAAATTAAAATCAAACAAATCGAAGAAGATGCAAAGGAAGCAAACGTGTTGGCAGATATTCAAATGCAGGAAAAGTGCAAAGATATTGAGGCAACATGGCAAATCACTTATGCAAAACAAAGAGAAGATTCAGAAGCCATTTTGAAGGAATGTCAGGCCATCGGGGAATATAGTATCCAACAATGTGAATGGGAAAAGAACGGGATAAAAGCTGAACTTGCCAATAAAATCGAGGAGTTAAAACAATTTGAAAGAGATAATGCTGATTTACATATTGCTCTACAGGAAGCTGATATGAAGTACAACGACCTTTTGGTGAATATCGAGATGTTGAAAGTGGATAAATTACAAGATCTGGAGAAATCTAGGGTGGAGTTGGCTGAAATGCACCAACAGAAAAAGTTGTATGAGATCTCGATTACGAAAGCTCATGAGACGATTGATACGTTAAAAAATCGCCTTCTGGACTCTGATCATGATGTCGAACAGCTAAAATCTGAGCTGGAGACATGTGAATTGTCAAAGTTGGAGTTTGAAGCTCGTTGCAATCAACTTCGCGATGAATTAGATTTGGTTGCTAAACAGAATGAAGAACTCGAGGAGGAATATCATGATACGTTGAAGAAGACTGATGATAAAATTGCAGAATTGGAGATTACATTAATTCAGAAAGTTGAAGAATATAAGGCGGAGGCATTAATACAAATTAACGGTTTGGTTGAGCATCTTCATCATAAAGAGTGTGACCTTCAGGAGGTATTCGAGCAGCTTCATCATGAACATGCCGTGAATAAGGATGCACATGAGTTGATTACGAGGGCACATCAGGAGATTGATGATATTACTAGGAAGAATGAAGAACTGCAGATTGAGATTACAAACGTCAAACAGGGTTTTGTGAGTGTGCAGGATCAACTGGAAGAGGCTGAGGTTAAAGTTGTTGGGTTGGAGGTGGAAAATGATTCACTACGATTGAAACTGGAAGAAATGCAGGCGGTGAATAAGGCACTAAAAATCTGTGAGAATAAAAATGAGGAAATTGATGGCCTTTTGAAGCAGTTGCAACAAATGCAGGAGAAGAGTGATGCCTACTCACAGTACTGTGATTACTATAAGCACAAAGCGACGGAATACGAAACAGAAATAGAGGAGTTGGAAGGGATTAACAAGAAATATATTGAACAGAGTGGAAAATATGATTCGTTGCTCCAACAGTTTGAGTCTATGCAGAAATATTGTGCTGATTTGGAAAAGAAGGTTTGTAGTCAATGACTATCTTCAGGATGACTTATGAAATAGTTCTCATTAAACTTCAAATCGTTTTTTTTTTGTTACTTTACTTACAGACTGCTGATAAGGAAGCTCTTATTGGACCTTTCCGAGCCCAATTAGAAGCATATGATATGGAAAGAAATGCCTTGGTATCCCAGAAAGCTGCAGCCGAAGATGAAGCTAAACAAATGGGTATTAAATACGCACAGTTACTTGGACATCAAAATCAGAAACAAAAAATTAAGCATATGATGGATCTAAAGGCTAAAAACTTTGATCTAACTGAGGTAAATTTAAACTTATCTCCTTTTTTATCTATATCTAATGCTTCCCTTGTTATAGGAAAAGAAGGACTTGGAATATAAACTAAAAGCACACGCCAAAACCATCGAGAAACTAAACAAACAACTATCAGCAATACAAATACATTCCCCACGTAAATCGAAAATTCACACCGCCGATAAGGAAAATATTTCTTCACCGAACCGAACACTGAACAATAGTCGTATTGAGAGTCCGGGACCACTGCGAGAGAGAAATTAGAGTCAACGTCTATAGGGTTATAGGTCGTTAGGTAAATTACCAAATTCGCCAAAAATGTTTTCGACTTTTAAAAAATTGTTTAACTTTGGGTATATTTAATATTTATAGTTTGAGTTTTTGACTGATTTTACTTGTATTATGCATGTTTTCTTAATATGTAACGCCTTTGTGTTTAATCGTAGGTCCATTATGTTTCTTGATTGCTGACTATTCAAAATAATTTATTTAAGATTTATGTTTATTTATATTTCACACGTAGCAAATACAGTAGAATGGAAATTGTTATTTAGTAGACTTCAGAACCGGTGATTTTGTACCTGTGGCTTTGCTTTCGGAGTGAATTTATAAAATTTTTACGTAAAGTCGCGTGGGACAAAGTTAAATCATGTAATTCAATATTAATATTACTTGCAAATGTATATCATATAATTTTAAAATAAATTTACTTTAATTGCATATTTGAGATTTGTTTTAGTTTTAATAACTGAAAGAAAATATGATGAAGCATTGAAACAAATTAAATAATGCGAAGAAATTAAAAATAGAATGTTTTTTAATATGCTCTTTAATTACTTTAGGGCTATGGTCCATCAATAATAATAAACTAAGAAAGAGACATGAGAATATACGCGAATGATCTTTGTCTTAAATTTTTGTAAAGAAGACGACATCAGCACAGTATACAACATCTAATGCAACGATGATGTAATGTAGAAGGTATGAGCACGAAATTATTTTTCTGTTACTTACTTCGCATCATTATCACTTACTTTTTAAATGATCAAGGTTAGAAGTCGGCATTTGCAAGTAAATAAAGAAAAGAAATTAAAAATCGGATGTGTCTTATTTTAGTATACTCTTACATATTAATAATTACTTTACTTATAAGATCCATCAATAGTAAACCTAGCTTCATTTACATCAATTGCCCAGAACAAAACAAAGTTCTTCAAAAATTGTTATTGTTGGGTTTCAGATAACCCATCACGACAACCAAGTTGTCGAAGATAGGTTCAGCCCAGTTTGTATCAATGCTGTTCAGAATACTAGCATAGGCAATTCTGTACAAACGACCTCTGCACAGTTGGAGGTAGAACATTCTGTTGACCATCTTGACATAGCCAAGCTGAAAGAAATCAGAATTTGGTCCAGCCAGCATCATGCCAACGATGTTGGTAAGTCCAGATTCGTTATCAACGTTCACATTCTTCAGATTACCAGCAAGAGTGCTGAAATCTGATTGGTAGCTAGCTAACTGTTCTGCGTTCAGGAATGAGTCTAGAGAGTCACCATACTTGACTGCCTTGAAGAAATCTAGGACTTTGAAAGGTTTGCTGTTGTCAAGTGCGGTTCCTTCTTCCAATGCCTGCACCAATTTGAAACCATCTTTGTAGCGCTTTCTGATGCATGGTTTGCATGGTTTCTAAGCCCTTCAACTATTACTATAACTTTTTGCCATATTTATACTCGACAAATACCAATATTTTTGTCAGATAACATATCAGGGGAAATATACTTGCAATCTAGGATCGCAGGTTATACCTGCGAATTTTTCAATAATTGCCAACCATTCCCGTGTCATATATTTAACGTGCAATCATATTTGAGCAAAATTTACGTGAAAGTCAAATATTTTAAACATTTTGCCATAAAACAGCATGTTTTTCGTAAGCGTAGCTATGTTATCGCACAACAAATTCCGTTATATATTCCATACATTTTTATGTTTTATACCTAAGGGGAAATCACAGCAAACAACTTTATTATAAACATATAATTTATTAATATACATTTAAAAACTACGCACAGCTTATTTATCATCTAATAATCTTCAGCCTTTTTTTTCAGTTTTATGAGTTAACACACACATTTTCTTTGTTTCCTGTGGAATTCACCAGGTACAGTGAATGTACGTCGAGGGGTGATAAATAATAGGAAAATATATTAAAGTTTTCGACTGATGCAGGAAATGAATGAAAGAAAGTCGGAAAATATGAAAAAATAAAGAAAGAAACGAAATTAAAAATCGGATGTGTCTTTTATTCTAATATGCTCTTAAATTTTAATAATCTCTTTATGTATAAGATCCATCAATAGTAAACCTAGGTTCATTTACATCAATTCCCCAGGATAAAAGAACAAAGTTCTCCAAAAATTGAAGTAATTGTGCCTTGTCATTGTTGGGTTTCAGATAACCCATCACGACAACCAAGTTGTCAAAGATAGGTTCGTCCCAGTTTGTATCAATGCTGTTCAGAATTCCAGCATATGCAATTCTGTACAAACGACCACTGCACAGTTGGAAGTAGAACATTCTGTTGACCATTTTAACAAAACCAAGCTGGAAGAAATCAGAATTTGGTCCAGCCAGCATCATACCAACGATGTTGGTAAGTCCAGATTCGTTATCAAAGTTCACGTTCTTCAGATTACCAGCAAGTGTGCTGAAATCTGATTGGTAGCTAGCTAACTGCTCTGCATTCAGGAATGAGTCTAGAGAGTCACCATTCTTGACTGCGTTGAAGAAATCTAGGACATTGAAAGGGTTGCTGTTGTCAAGTGTGGTTCCTTCTGCCAATGCCTGCACCAATTTGAAACCATCTTTGTAGCGCTTATCGGCAAAAGCGTCGGTGATATTCTGGTCCTGGGAAATAACATAGGTGGCTAACTGAGAGTGACCGTCGATAATAAGACCATTTCCAGTTTTGTAGTTGATCATAGCGAATTGGTTAGTCCGCGTGAATACCATGACATATTCAAGAGAAGGATCAAAGATACCCATGTATTCGTCATAGTAACTGGAGGTTACCTGAACGTACAGCTCATTGCTGTAGGTAATTCTGAAGATCCATGTACCATTTCGCATACTGTTATAAGCAACATAACTGTTGTTTCCTACTATGATAGTGGACACATAAGTCTGAACAACCGTCTGGGTTTCGTATGCATGCAAAGCAGAGACCAGTGTCTCATATGTAGTCCCAACACCATTAATCGCCCATGTCAGGTTTCTAAAGTCTTCGGTAATAATATCAATTGAATTTTGAGATGTAATAATTTGATAATAAATCTTCATCAGCTCAGAGGTAAAGTGACCCTTGAGGGTACGAACAATCGAAACAGCAAAGTCATTGAATTGCTGAAGAAGCACATCGTCATATTTGTACATTTGAGTCACAACGACAATGTACATGGAAGCACCCCATTCAACCGTGTAGTTCTTGCTGGCGAAGAGTTCGTTCATAATTTTGGCAACTTCAACCCGGGATTGTTCGTGGTCTCGTCCATGGTAGGTGACCCACTGAGTATAGTCAGTGGTGTTCGCATAGTCGCGAAAGATTATTTCAAGCTGACTATAGCCCTTTTGGATGGTATCAATATTATTGCCAATAACTTTGCTTGAGAACGTTTGACTATACCTAACCATATCTATAACCACGGAATAATCTTGATCGCTCAAGGACCAAATATCAAATGTATGACTGCTATCCGAGAAGAAGTAACTGAGGTTAGTGGAAATATTGACAAGTCCACCGAAACCAGTATTCGTGTAAAGCATGGTCATGGTGCCGTCATTGCCATTGACGATCACGCCAATTTGCAGCTCGGTGTTGACAATTACAAAGGCGTTGTATTTGATCAGATAAAAATAGCTGATGCCATTGTTCAGAATAACCTCCCAGTTGCCATTGTTGTTGATGTTTGGTTTGCTTGTTTCCTTGCAGGTGAATGAACATTCATCTAGTTTTATGAGCAAATTAATACATGCGGGTATGGTTTGTTAAGCTTATTATTAATAGGTAAAAAATAAATTTAAGTGACTTACCTGGAGACTGGGCAAATGCGGTGGCCAAGAACAGCACCGAGAATATCAGTGAGATCTTCATGGTTTCTGAGTCCTTCAACTAACGATTACTATAATTTTCTGCTATATTTATACTCGACAAATACCAATATTTTTGTCAGATAACATATCAGGGGAAATATGCTTGCATTCCGGGATCGAAGGTTATAACTGCGAATTTTTCAATAATTGGCAACCATTCCCGTGTTATATATTTAACGTGCAATCATATTTGAGCAAAATTTACGTGAAAGTCAAATATTTTAAAAATTTTGCCATAAAACAGCATGTTTTTCGTAAGCGTAGCTATGTTATCGCATAACAAATTCCGTTATATATTCCATACATTTTTATGTTTTATTCCTAAGGGGAAATCACAGCAAACAACTTTTTATTAATATACATTTAAAAACTACGCATAGATTATTTATCATCTAATGATCTTCAGCCTTTTTTTTTCAGTTTTATGAGTTAACAAACACATTTTCTTTGTTTCCTGTGGAATTCATCAGGTGCAGTGAATGTACGTCGAGGGGTGATAAATAGTAGGAAAATATATTAAAGTTTTCGACTGATGCAGGAAATGAATGAAAGAAAGTCGGAAAATATGAAAAAATAAAGAAAGAAACGAAATTAAAAATCGGATGTGTCTTTTATTCTAATATGCTCTTAAATTTTAATAATCTCTTTATGTATAAGATCCATCAATAGTAAACCTAGGTTCATTTACATCAATTCCCCAGGATAAAAGAACAAAGTTCTCCAAAAATTGAAGTAATTGTGCCTTGTCATTGTTGGGTTTCAGATAACCCATCACGACAACCAAGTTGTCAAAGATAGGTTCGTCCCAGTTTGTATCAATGCTGTTCAGAATTCCAGCATATGCAATTCTGTACAAACGACCACTGCACAGTTGGAAGTAGAACATTCTGTTGACCATTTTAACAAAACCAAGCTGGAAGAAATCAGAATTTGGTCCAGCCAGCATCATACCAACGATGTTGGTAAGTCCAGATTCGTTATCAAAGTTCACGTTCTTCAGATTACCAGCAAGTGTGCTGAAATCTGATTGGTAGCTAGCTAACTGCTCTGCATTCAGGAATGAGTCTAGAGAGTCACCATTCTTGACTGCGTTGAAGAAATCTAGGACATTGAAAGGGTTGCTGTTGTCAAGTGTGGTTCCTTCTGCCAATGCCTGCACCAATTTGAAACCATCTTTGTAGCGCTTATCGGCAAAAGCGTCGGTGATATTCTGGTCCTGGGAAATAACATAGGTGGCTAACTGAGAGTGACCGTCGATAATAAGACCATTTCCAGTTTTGTAGTTGATCATAGCGAATTGGTTAGTCCGCGTGAATACCATGACATATTCAAGAGAAGGATCAAAGATACCCATGTATTCGTCATAGTAACTGGAGGTTACCTGAACGTACAGCTCATTGCTGTAGGTAATTCTGAAGATCCATGTACCATTTCGCATACTGTTATAAGCAACATAACTGTTGTTTCCTACTATGATAGTGGACACATAAGTCTGAACAACCGTCTGGGTTTCGTATGCATGCAAAGCAGAGACCAGTGTCTCATATGTAGTCCCAACACCATTAATCGCCCATGTCAGGTTTCTAAAGTCTTCGGTAATAATATCAATTGAATTTTGAGATGTAATAATTTGATAATAAATCTTCATCAGCTCAGAGGTAAAGTGACCCTTGAGGGTACGAACAATCGAAACAGCAAAGTCATTGAATTGCTGAAGAAGCACATCGTCATATTTGTACATTTGAGTCACAACGACAATGTACATGGAAGCACCCCATTCAACCGTGTAGTTCTTGCTGGCGAAGAGTTCGTTCATAATTGTGGCTTCTTCAACCCGGAATTGTTCGATGGGTCGTCCATGGTAGGTGACCCACTGAGTATAGTCAGTGGTGTTCGCATAGTCGCGTAAAATTACATCAAGCTGATCATAGCCCACTTGGGTTGTATCAATATTACTACCAATAACCTTGGTCGTGAACGTCAGACTATACTCTACCATACTTACAACCACGGAATAATCTTGATCGCTCAGCGTCCAAATATCAAACTGTTGTAAATTCTCCGTGAAGAAGTACATGAGGTTGGTGGCAATATTGAGGATTCCACCGAAACCACTGTTCGGGTAAAGTATAGTCAGTGTTCCATCATTGCCGTTGATGATCACGACAAGTTGAAGCTCAGTGTTGACAATCACAAAGGCGTTGTAATCGATGAGATAGAAGTAGCTGACACCATTGTTCAGAATAACCACCCAGTTGCCATTGTTGTTAGGATTTGGTTTGCTTGTTTCAGTACAGGTGAATGAACATTCATCTAATTGTATATGTAAATTAATGGATAAGCTTGTGGTTGGTTAAGCTTAAAATTGATGGGTACTAATAAACTTTAACTGACTTACTTTGAGCCTGGGCAAAGATGCTGGCCACGAACAGCACCAATAATATCAGTGGGACCTTCATGGTATCGAAGCCCTTCAACTAACGATCACCTTAACTTTCCGCCTTATTTATACCCTATAAACACCTTGAGATAACATATCTTAGTATTCGAAATATGCCTACATTCCAAAACCGAACGTTTTACATTTACGATATAATTATGCGATATAATAGCAGAAAGTGTTTTTTGTTTTTTAATTTCTTAAACATAATGTTATATATATATAATGTTATCGCATAGCAAATTCCATTATATATTCTATACATTTTTATGTATTATTCATAAAGGGAAATCACAGTATCCAACTTTACAAACATATAATTTATTATATAAATTTAAGAACTACACAGTTTAATTCTCACCTAGTGAATAATAATTACATTCATATATACAAAATTATTTACATTGTACGTAAATACGGAAAACCAAAGTACGAGCAAAGAAACATGGAACTATCTGGTGTTACCAACTACCTATACAAACATAGTCAGCAACTTGACTTAAGCAATAATGTACACATTTGACTTTACTTATCAATCTACATGGTCTTATCATGTCGTGGACAAGTAAGAGTTATCACCAACTAACAGCTTTCACTCGTCTCGTCTGTTTACATCTACTCAAATAAATTGTCTAAAAGGATAAAGTATACAGTAAACGATTAAATTGGAATAAATAATTAAAATTTCGAGAGTTTTGTATAGAGTTCTGTAGTTCAGTAGTGTGAAGCAAATCAAAGTTTCCAGCCAATTCTGTTCGGAAAAAGGACACATCCCGGCATTCTTTTCCAGCGAGAGAATTGCATTCATCAGGGAAGACGCTCAGCAGCGTCTGAAAGTCTAATTTGCTTCAAGCGTTTGTGTGTTTGTGGTTTAGTAACTATCCTGACGCTCGGAATAAGCTGCCGGCGCTGCTGGAACCCGACCCGATAGCGGACTGAAAGGATCGAGCAGCTCCCTACATGGAAATATTAGTAATTAGCCAGTAGAAAATGCACTTGCAGATGTGTGTTATTACGAGTCAGATTGACGAACAAATGTTTGAGATGAGGCATGTGTAAAGGTGTCTGACAAACTCTTTCAGTATTGGCCTGACGTAAAATGAGGTAATATTAGGTTACCTTATGTGGTATGAGGTTAAGAATGGAAGAGAGTAAGTGGCCACGAGTTTGTCAGACATGATAAAGGATTCTAAAGTGGTGACAAGCCAAAGTAGAAAAAATATAGGCAATTGTTCTGCGTATTAAGATGGTGTCAAGTAGACGACTAGATCAGTAACGTATTCAGAGGTTAAGCTGCATTCAAGAATTGCTATGATTAAAGTCTAATGAGACGATTGGACCCACGAAATGTAAAATGTACGAGCACGAAAAGAATTTTAGTTGCTCACTGCTTATCATTATTACGCACACATTGTGCCACCATACGTCAGCTTATTAAACGTTCAAGGTTAGAAATTCTTATTTGCATGCCAAGTGTTACGTTGCTGAGTCTGTGTCTGACGGAGATAGGGCGGCAAGGCCTCTAGAGCCATTCGCAACCATCGACGCCACCTGTCTGGCAGCCACCTAGCAAATTCACCCTTTACTTTAGCATGTGTAAAAACAATATATAGAAACAGCATAGACTGAGTTTTAAAAATAGATATTTGTAAATTTCGAACCCCTAAAGGGTATAACCACTATTGTGGTATAAATAAAAACGAATTATTGATCATAGAGTGTAATTGAATCAAGGTAATCATCATTTACCTGAATGGCAGCACCGAGGAACGTGGATAATGCACGCGTTACGTTTACCGCTGCATTTAAGAAGTTGCCGCCAATTTGCGGACCCTGTGAGTTATCTTCTATCCCCGGAACGTGGTTCAATTCCACTGGGGGTAGGGTGACACGTGCCCGAGGAGCTTGGGTCGCTCTAACACGAGCCGTTGTGACTTCGTTGCCTTCGTCGAGGTCTTCGATGGAGTTAGAAGTCGTTGATTTCGCCGTTCTTACCCTGAAGTAAGAAGATTAATCAAAATCTGCGAGTTGAAGGTATTACTCTCAATTTATTACTGAGGGTCTTACCTCGTAGAATCCACTGCTTTAGGATTCCTTGTAACCTGATTGCTCCCACCACCTGTTGTAAAGATCTCCACATTTTTATTATTCAACGTTGTCTGTTGGGACTGCAATTTCCTAAACGGAGTAATATCCAAATTCTGAGCCTGTTTAGGGTCGCGTTGAATAGCTTCCAATTGCTTTATAAGTCTGCTCAACTCTTCGTCACTGAGGGAGTTCACTGGGCGTTTGAAGGTACTTAGCGACGTTGGAGTGTTATGGATGACATTATTTACTTCAGTGGATTGGAAGTGTAATTCATCAAAATCAGGACGTTGTGTGGTGGTAGTTGTAGTGCGACGAGTAGTCGATCGTGGACGAGGTACAGGAACTGGAGCAGGAGCAGGTTGGGGACCACCTGTAAATTGGTTTAGTAACCAGTTCAAGCCCTGCATTATACGACCTGGTCTTTGTGTTGTCGTGGTTCTTGGGCGCCTCGTGGTTGTGGTAGTCTAAAAATTGAAAACTGACAAATGACGGAGACCTTTCCAACTAACAGTTACCGTTGTGAATGCAGCCCGTAGTGATTTCGGAGTACTTGGTTCAATTCCACGTTGTTTCAGAATCTCCGCAATAATGGCCTCCTGACTTCTACCCCCTCCATTATTATCACCAAGACCATTTTGTAAAGCATTTAATTCCTTTAATATATCTTCAACCGTTGTTCCTTTGGAATCAAGAGCCGGGAGTTTTTTAGGAACACGAGTTGCGGGTATTTCAGTATAAATCTGGAATTCAGTTGTAGATTCATCTCGTTCCTTGGCAAAATTGACAATCTAAAAAATTAATTTTTAATTCTCATATTAACAATTCAAGTTCTTAGTAGTACCCTGCTTGCTAAGTTACTACTAGTGGTAGCACTACTAGCACTCTTTTTCGATTGCCCATTCAAATTCTGAAACACACCATTGTCTAAAAACTGTCAAAGAGAACATAATATTAAAGGCATACCAAATTTGTGGTAAGTAAGGATAACTGTTTTAGTAAGTTCGCTTGTTCGCGTTCGAGGGCCTTCAATTGTTCAATTTCTTGAATTTGTTCCGGAGTCAACTTCTTCTTAGACTTTCTAACAATTTCATCAATATCCACCTTGCTCGGATCCAAGGTAGTTGAATCGAATCTAAAAGTTGTAGTAGGGATAGTAGGTGTGGCCACTATACGTGGGATAACTGGTGGGAGGACAGTAGTAGGTGGGATAGTGCGTCGACGAGCATTCGTAATTCGCACTGTGGTAGGCTCAGTAGTCGTCGTGGTTGGAGTAGTCCTTCTTCTAGCTGTTATGGTTACCGTAGGTATGGTAGTAGTTTCCGTTGTGGTGATTGGTACGACAGTGGTAGGAGTATAAACTGGTCTCAGGGTGCTTAAAATATTGGCTATAAACGTAGGCAAATCGGTAGTAGTTGGTGGAGGCAAGTAAGTAGTAGTAGGCATTGTCGTAGTTGTTGTTGGTCTAGTAGTTGTTGATCTTGTAGTTGATGTAGCTCTTCTTGTCGTAGTTGTGGGTCTGGGTGTCGTAGTAGTTGTAGTTGTAGGTCTAGATGTTGTAGTCGTTGTAGGCCTAGTTGTTGTAACTCTTGTTGTAGGCACGTACGTTGTCGTTCTAACAGTCGTGGTTCTACTTGTTGCAGGAACATTTGTAATCGTTGGAGCACTTGTGGAAACTTCTACAACCCTAGATGTACTCATATCCGGAATATTCCGAATTTCATTTTCAAGTTCATCATTTTCTGACGGCAATGTTGTTGTTCGGATCTGCAAAGTTAAATATTGCACATTTTCCTTTTGAAAACCCTGTAGAAGACAAATTGGCATGGCTGGAATGACATAACAGAGAACAGAGGAACATTCGCAGGCTATGTTATTAAAGCGACCCAGTCAGTATATTAGATATATGTTGTTTTAGAGTCGAGTTGTCTTAAAAATAGTTATAAATAACTCGGTAGTCGGGTTTGTTTAGCTGTGTTTGTTTCTTGGTGGACGGGTGATCTGTATCATGAGGCCACTTACAATCTCCAAAAATTCTCTCCTAATTGGACGCCGACGTCTAATCAGTCGTAGTCTAAACCGCCTGTTCTGTTTCCGCACACAGAGAAAGAAATACATAAAAATATAGAGCAACATAAAATACGAATATATGACCGGTTGAAATGGTCGCCATTGTCTAGTGCGGCGACTGTTTTGGAAGTTAGTAGCCTACAAGATCTCCATCTACATGTCTATTGGTTTTTGGCGGGAGATCACAGTTTATGGATAGTGTGTTTCTTACCGAGCTTGGATTTATGGTCCAATCAGTACTAACTGGCGTCGAGATACTCTCAGGTATAATTGTTGGTGCAATGGTTGTATCTACAGGGGTACTTGTACTTGTCATTACAATCGTACTAGTATCCGGCATCGGTAAGGTTGTGTCTTCAACATAATCGAACTCTTTAAGAGCCTCGCTTTCAAAACTACTTTTACTTTCAAATATAACCTCAGCCAAACTAGTAGTTGTCTCTGGAAGATCAAGAGTAGTTGCTTCAAAAGCGACTGAACTTGATGGAGTGGCCACGTTCACATCAGTAACATTTTTCACCATGTTAGATTCCCTTTCATCAGTAGAGACTTCAGCGCCAAGTTCAATAATGATTGGTATATTTACTGTGGTCATAACTTCGGCCAAATTAGTGGTTGTCTCTGGAAGATCAGAAGTAGTTGTTTCAGAAGTAACTGTACTTGATGAAGTGACTACATTCAGAGCCGCGACATTTTCAGACATGATTGATTCCTTTTCTGGAGTGGAAGTAGAGACTTCAGGGCCAAGTTCAATAATCATTGGTATATTTAATGTGGTCATATCTATGCTCCTCTCAGTTGATATCATATCTTCTTCTTCAGTAGCTGTTTGTGTTGTGGGTTTTATAGTTGTAGGGGTTATTATTGTACGGGTCATAGATGTAGGAGTTGTTGTTGGTGATATTGTCGAGACAGAGTCTAACGTTGTAGGTGTAGGACTGTTGGTAGCAGTGGTTACCGACACCGGAGTAGTACTGATTGCCGACTCAGTACTAGTAGTACTTGGAGCAGTAGTAATGGTCTGATCAAATATACTAGTGTATTCCTCAAGTGTTTTACCAATTAATAGCGCATCCGTATCATTAAACGACTCAACAGAGAGTTGATTTACCTCCGATACTTCCTACAAAAAACATCCCACCAACTTAGTCATCATTCCCAACACTCTTTCCTTTGAACAGATGGAACAGATGGAAGCATGATGCACTTAGATAATGAGTTTGTAGACGAATGACCTCATCTAATGCATGTTCTTGCTAGTATTTTACTAGTACGTGAGTGTAAGTAACTTAAGTGTAGTAAATGACTCAAGTCGAACGTGTGTAACACAAATAATGAAAGCGTGAGTGCGTACGTTCGAGGTGTGAGTGTTTGGAAATGGTACCCGAAAGCGTGACAAGTGCTGGCGAACCAACCACCGTGTAATAAAATATAGCATAACATAAAATAGTTATTATCAAGTGTGAAAAATACCCTCGCGTCATCCGTTCCTCGATTACTGGTTATCATTGGGCGGGGCTGGGGCAGGGGCAGGGGGTCGCGGGTATCGAAACCACTTACTTGCACGACTGGATCGTCGGGTACGAGCGTGCCGTTGGGGAACTTCCGAATGATCGTGTTATTCGGATACACGCCGTAGATAAAATAAGGTGCACTGATTTTACGCGGTTTCTTGCGCACGATTGTATTGTTGGGTAAAACGGCAAAAATAAAGTAATCCTCTGGGGACATCGATGAGTTCGTACCTGGACCAGTACGATTAGGGACATTAGCTGGGTTATTTTGCTTAGATGATGTTATTTCGTTATTGATCTCCTCGACGAGTCTCTCGAGCAGTTTTCCGGTACGATTATTGGAATTAGCATTTTGATCCACTTGCTGGTTAATCACATCACTGGGTGAAGTAACGCTCACAGAGTTTGGACTTACGTTTATCAGTGGTGTCGTAATATCAAGATTTAGAGCATTTGCAGTGTGGATATTTAGATTACCAGTTGTTCTTGCAGTGGTGTTCATATTATCACCTTGGGTAGTGCTCATAATGAATCCCTGAGTAGTACCCTCGGTCGTTGGATTGGTTGTTGAAAATGTTTCGATGATTGTACTAACCGTCGGTACCATAGTGGTAGTAACCACTTTCGGAATGACAGTGGTATGTTGTTTTAAGGTTGTAGACATAAATGTTGTTGTCTCGATTCCTAAGAACTTTAACAACCAACTCGTAGTTGTCGGAATATCCGTAGTAGTAGGCACTGCAGTAGTTGTTGGTACTGTGGTAGTCGGTCGTAGTGTGGTAGTTGGAATGGTTCTTGTAGTTGGCAGGTTTGTTATCGAAGCAACATCAGTAGTACTAATTCCTAGATAGTCTATAGTATTTTTATTTTCGTCTAATACTTTTGTAGAAGCAAGTGTAGTGCTGGTACTGCTAGGTTTGGCATTACCAAGTGAAGCTAAGAAATCAGATAGAGATATGGCCACCGTGCTCTGGAATGGTTTGTTTGTAGGTGCGGGTGCAGGTGCTACCCTCACAGTGCTTGTAATTGGAGGAGACGTAAAGGCTACAGTTGTCGGAGGAACTGAACTAGACATTCTAGTAGAAGGACGGGTAGTTGTAGTCGAGGTGGTTGTTGAGGTGGTAGGGGCTGAGGTACTGGTTGTTGAGGAAATGGTAGAAGGCTGGGGAACAGAAGGAGAAGATGTCCCCTTTACCAAACTGGACACATCAAGTTTAACATCCAATTCGTTGCCTGCCTTATCACCTACATTATTATCACTTGCTTGAATCGCCGATAAACTATTCAGAATACGTTCAATAATTGTAGTTGGTTTCTCAGTAGTCAGCGATTTCTCAACACGATTTTCCTCGACAGCCTTCTTCGGGGACGGGGGAATTCTAAAGATTGCTGTTTCCGTGCTGGTCACCTTTACGTCCGGTTTGGACGTGGTGGTGGAAATCGAAGATATCGAATTGATAATTCGCTCGAGTATAGATCCACTTGGCGGCTCTGTCGCTGTGACGACCTTTTGGGGTAAAACGAAGTTGAGAATAGAATTACGCATTTTTGGTCTGCCAAAAATCATATCTAAACTAGCTACATAGCTACTCATTTATTTATTTGCTAAATTGCTATCAATTTGTCAGTATTACCGTATTTATTTCAGTGACCAAATTATCGGAATACAGGGAATTCGCTTTTGGTTGGGCGATTGAAATGATTTTGATATCGTCATTCTCGGCTTCAATTTTTTGGGGGGCCTAAAATTCAGGGGAGAAACAAACAAATGTCAACATATTTCAGGTTTTAATAGTCACTTGAGTGCATGATGATGCGATGAAAAAAGTAACTAATTGGAAAATGATAAATGCATGTGGATGACACGAAGGTGATTGATGAGGCGTCTTATATTTATAGTCATATATTACTTAAGTATAGATGTCGTTAGTGATTATATACAAACACACAAAGAAAAGCAGTAAATCGATGTTCAAAATGGAGATGAGAAACAAATGATTTGGAAATACATTTTTATTGATAAAAATGTGCAAAATATCATAAAGAATAACACAGTATTGGTTAGAAACGTCATATAGTACACCTTGTCTTAATCTAATGTTACGTACTTTTTAAAAAGTGGACTTAAGAACTATTACTAACAACGTTTGAAAAATTCAGTGCAGACTTATGTAACTGGTTTGTGCAAATATTAACTATGTAATACATCATATTGTTTTATAAAATATTATGTTGTATACTGTTTATTGTATATTGGTATTGTTTTTTTTTTGTTCTAGAAGAGACAAGAAGAAGGTTTGAGAAGAGTCCTATTCCTAGTGGACGTAAGTGAATGTGTGTGGTTTATTGATTGATGATTGACATGAACCACGGATCCGTCTCGGACCAGAAACCGTCCTTCGGGGATAAGAGACAGAAAACATAATTAGCATTCCAAATTTAATTGATTGTGTGCGAGAGTATATAGAAAGTGCACTTATTTTTGCATTTGTTAGTAAACTTGAGTAGCAATAAGGTGTACTATATAGTTTCACATCAAAAATAGGTAATAATTAAAGAATAGCCAACAAAATTGGTTTAGATTAAGGCTTTAGATGAAATTGCACCGGTTTGTGAAACACGTCAGGAATTCGTTAAACCAAGTGAGCAAATTTCCACTCACCTGGTGGGTAGACTGAAAAGCAGGTGCAACGCCGAAGGCAGCTGGCGTCACTGTGGGGACAGTTGGTACGTATACCGGCGATGTCGTTGCAGCTCGTGTGGGTATTGAAGATCTTACAGCTTCACTGCGATATCTAGAGCTGTATCGTTGATTCGATTTCGTTGGTTGCTTCAACAAACAAAACATTATTCTATAATATCTCCTTTGAGAAATTCTGGATTCTGGATCAAATCTAGTAAGGGCCATCAGGGTAGATATGGTCAAGAAATTTTCTCTTCTGAACATTTAATATATGTGGCTATTAAGGTCCTATTAGCAAAGAATAGATGATAGAGGCCGGATCTAATCTAGAAGGGATAGAGGGAAGGTCTAGGCTTAGAGGCTCATGATTGCATTTGAATTTTTCTTTATCAAATATCACGGGCAATAGGAGAGTATGGATCTACGATCAGGATTTTTGAAAGAATTATACCAGAGGGTAGAACTAAACGGCAGAGGGTAGATCTAGGTCAGAAAATATTAAGATATATTAAGATTGAATTCTTCTTGATTTACTTCTTCAAATAAGACTCATCTACTTGGTTCAGATCTAATGTGACAAAATGAAGAATGCGAGCAAATGAGATAAAAGAATAGAAAAATACTTGTGAACGGTGGGTATGGCTCTAAGAACAGATCTGTGGAAGGAATAATAACTTCGGCTAAACGGCAGAGAGTAGAGTTAAATTACACAGGGTAGATCTGGTCTGGGAAGTACAAGATTGAATTCATTCTGTTTGACTTGCTACTAGAAACTATGGTTGCAATATCTACCTAGATCAGATCTACTGTGAGAAGTACTAATGACTAAAGGAAGAATGCGGGTAAATGAACTAGAAATAGAAGGAGTCGTGTGTTGATCTACGATTAGATTTACAGGAAAAATTGTAACTCCGATTAGATTGTACAGGGTAGAATTAAACTGTAGAGGGTAGATCAGGGAACGTGAAGATACAATACTTCCGAATTTGACTTGCTAATTGAAACAAGAATAAACACCTCTATTTAGATCAAATATACTGAGACAAGGATGCTCGAAATTGAATTTTCCTTATACCCGATGATATGACGCATATCAAGGATATGTTTTTTTTCTTCAAAGTAGCCTCATCTGAATAATAAAGGTTTGGAACAAAGTTGGTGTGAGAAGTAGAAGTGTCCCTCGATAACTCACGGGTCATAGGTTACCGTAACAATCGAACATGGCAAATTGAACTAGTAAGGTCAGATACAGTCCTGACTGAGACCTAACTAACAAAGGTATGTGATAAATCAAGTCTGGAATGGCCAAAATCACAAAATAAACCCACACTGTATGACTCAGTGTTCTTAAATTGGCATATAATTAAAAGACTAGTTTATAGCAGTTCCATCTGAAATATCACTAAAACTGGTTTAAAACATTTCTACTCTAGTCATGTTAACATCACTTTAGATATGTAAAGTTTACAACCTTAGAACAATGAAGGTGTGGTAATTCAAGTTAACCCATAAAAGGCGCGCGGTAAAGCGCAACAGGATGGCAGTAAAAACGAATGTGCTCTAGTAAGTAATGTGCATTAGCGGCTCACCTGGTTGAATTTCCTTTCTATAACTTTTGTATCGCTTTTGCGCGCGTGCGTAAATTTGCTAGGTGGTTTAGTAGTGCGCTTGGTTGTACTACCGGCAGTCGCGTGCGCCAAGGAATCGTCGTGATTGCGCTGCTGGAATTGGGTATTAAAATGCGCGTGGAATTTTGCGATTTTATCGGAATCTGGATTGGCAATTATTTTGCGGGTTGGTAGCGTTTTCAGCGGTTTGCGAGTGCTGGCAGCAGATTTGCTTTCGGTGTTAGGCTTGCGTGTGCTCACCGAAAAGCGTCGACGAGTGGGTCTTGTTGATTTCGGTGCTAAATCATTATCAACATCTTCAACCTAAATTATTACAAAGTATGAAATGAGTTAAATAGAAATGAGGAACACTTAAATGAAGTATGTAATGAGCTGTGATGGCGGATCTCATTTACTGGCCCAATTACTATTATTAAGTAATCGCAGGGTTATGTCCCTTAGAATCCACGTCCTCAAACGTGGGCTTCCATGTGAAAAAATTGGCGCATGGTCTAAAGGAGGTTCGCCAATCACTGATATAGAATTGGTCACAGAACTATCCAAACCCTTTGATTAATGATGTTTTAAAACGTTTAAAAATGTTTCAAAATGTGCAAATAACGACAATTTACATACATGTTTAGGAGGAAATAATGATGATGACGTTGTAGTTAATAATTCCGGTAGTGGTGATGATGATAATGATGGCAATGGTGTAGTACTAGTAGTACTAATCGATGTTGTTGAAGACAACTCAACAACTGTGCTTGGACTACTTGTACTACTGCTTTGTGCTGATGATAAAGCTTCGTATGTATCGGGCTGATAAAATGATTCATGCTTTTTTCGAAAAAATGAACATATTGTAACATTTAATGGGAAGTCAAGGAACTAAATCTGCCAATAACTACAAAGCAATAAATTTCAACTTACCTTTCTCTCCTTGTCATCCTTTGATTTATTAGCTAAGATGATGGCTTTGAACTGTGGCGGATAGTTAAGTTCATCTAAGTCATCTTCCGCTTCTTGACTCTTTTTACTAGCTTCCTTCGCTGGAGCAGGTTTTTTGCGACGCATTACCTTGCGACTGCTAATAACTTCACTGACTTCGCTATGAACACTTTCCTTAACTCTGGTCGGAATAGAATTAACACTACGAATTGTGGACGTCGGTGGGAGAGTGACTCTTATAGGATTTTCCACGGTTGAGGAAGCAATCAATTCCTCGGGTTGGGTAATTGGTGCCCGAGTACGACCAGCTCGTCTTGGAGGCGTTCTGGTCACATGTTCCGTACTTGGTTGGGATTCTAGTTTAGTGTTCTCCAGATCAGCTAGTTGAAAACGGGAACGAGCCCTCCCTCTTGTATTTCTCTGCGGGGCGGTAGCTACCGCAACAGGTTCACTACTTGGAGAATGTTGTGTTCTAGAACGAATTTCAGGAAGAGGCCTAGCGGGTGCTGTAGATTCTGGAGCTACTCGAGGAGATGCTCGTGATTGAACAGGTATTGGTTCTTGTGCGGGTTGAGTCTGTTGAACCTGCTGAACCTGTTGAGTCTGAACTTGCGAACGTGTTCTAGTTCTACGACTAGCAAACTCCGTAGGTTGTTTAGGACTCTCAGCATTTTCAGTTGATAGAGGAGTGTCAAGTTTCCTTCCCCTTGACCTCCTTACATCAGCTCGGTTAGGTCGTGGAGTATTTTCACTAGAGTCCGCAACATGTCTAGGTGTGGCAATCCGTATTGAACCTCTCCTTGGTGGAAGATTAGCATTGGAGTCCCGCCCAGTACGCGTCTTAGGTGAAAGAGAATCTTCTTCAATAACGACTGGTCCTTGGTCTTTCAAATTATGAGCTGGCCTCCTCCGACCTACTCGAAAACTACCTCTTGTGGAAGACTCACCAGGAACAGTATCCTCAACAGAGGAAACCCTACGTGATATGGTTGGAGGGGTATCTCTACTAGGAGCAGCTGGTCTAGCCCTACCTCTTGACCTTAGAGGAGGAGTACCTTGAGAGGAATTTTCAGAAGGTGTCTCTGTGGGTCTTTGTTTGGGTCTACCTCGCACTATCGTCCTCCTTGCGGATGGTAAAGTTGTCGTACTAGTAGCTTCACTAGAACTTTCTGCTTTCTTGGTACTTGCCTCCTTTTTGAGCAACTCCATCGTGATTTCCTTCTCAGTAGTACTTGTAGACACATCAGATTCCTGACTTGTCGTACTCGAAAGTAAGGCACCTTCAGGCTCATCTTCCTGTGGTAAAATTTGAGGTAACTCCACCTTAGTCGGTTCGTCACTCTTCAAAGAACCAAAGTTCTTAATCAGATCATCAACAGATTCCGGCGTTTTCTGAGCCCCAGTTATATCCGTATCGAACAATTTCGATTTCGGAGCATTAGGTAACTCAAACTTATCCTCGGTGATCACCCGTGGGCGATGAAAGAGAGTTGATCTATCTGGAATGTCATCGACAATTTCCTGAACCTCGTATACACGGCGCGTAATGCTAGGACTAGAGTTAGAACTAGGACTAGAAGACGTGCTACTAGAACTAATACTATTACTTCTAGGACCAACGCCACCAAGTGCACGTGCCCGAGCCCGAGGATGAGAACGGGACGGGGGATTACCTTCCGACCGACTCGGGGTGTTGCTGCTTCGTGAAGCCACCGCATAATCCGAGCTGACTTGCTCGAATTCGGGGGTTTTTACGAACCGCGCCCGGCCCCTACCACGGATAGCAGCAACCGGACTCGCCGACTCTGGTTGCGTCTCGGCGACATTCTTAAAAAGAGAAGAAAAAAAAAACATATAAAAGATAATACATTAATTCCTTACAACAAAAACAGACAAGTTTAAATGTCAACAAGTATTTTAGGCAAATCATTGAACCGTTAATGAAAATAGACCATTAATGGCACAAAAAGTAGATCACCTTAGATATCCAATAAAGTTCAAAATTGTATTATATTGTTTTTTTTTTACCTTTGTGACCTTGCTATATTTTAAGTTAAATACATTTATATATAAGGCCATGTCATATGCAAATCTTAAATGTTTTGACGTCAGAGTTATATTTTTCTTGACATGCTTTTGATAAATTTTAATGTAAAAAAGGGGAGTTAATTTGTTAAAGGTTAAGTAATGTCATTAATCTCATAATTAAGTGGTATAAAACCATTAAATGAATCCAGGTTATTTTAAAATAATGAATAAAAAAGTTACTAGTTTTTCAAATCATTAAATTTTATTTATATAAGCTTTGTATTATATAACATAAATCACCTCTCACTAATCCACTAAAAACTACATAGTCATAGCCGTAGACCAGCGTATTCCAAAGTATGGGTCGCAAATCAGAAACAAGCTTTTAGTTTAGACTAACAATACGATAACGTATAAATTTTTGTCAATGCGTTGACAAAGTAATGTGTGAATGTAAGTAATGTGGGCATGATTAATATTCAATTTTCAGTAATTCAATCACCAAAATATTTCGCTAATCGATACTTTGAACTATCAAAGTATCAATACTTGATAATGAAACTTCTTATTAACGAGTATAAATTCTTTGCAAATATTTACTAAATATTCAGTTTTTATTCGATCTATACCTTTCCTAAATTTGTAATTAAATTAGTCAGAACTTAGTCTGTTAGTCTGTTGAATTATCGATATTTATTTTAATTCAATTATGTATTGTAATATAATTATAAATAATTTCCATTTCATATTCACATACATTCATGATATCATTGGCAAGGCATGGAATTTTCAACTAATTTTTGTTATTTTATCAATCTAAAAAACAGAAGAAAGCTAATCTCATAAAAAATTATCAACCCAACAAATTATGTGTTCGCACATAGATAACAGAAAGATAACGCCCGTCTGTCTTAAGAGCATGTTATCAACGAATTGGTCGAGTAACATGAATGTTGGGTATGTGAGTGAATTCTTTCAGTTTTCAAATTTTACTATTATTTTTTTTAATTTTAATTTATTTACCAACATATTCCCTTAATCAAGATATTTTTAATTAGTATTGATACTTTGTAAAGATTGCATAACTATTTGTGATAATTATCTAAGTCCCTAGAATCTAGTGTGAATTCTGTTCAATTGAAGGCCTGTTTATAGTGCTAGAAGACACTGATAATAGAAATTGCGAAGGTGGTTTGTTTTGTTAAATTTAAACATAAAAATGTTGGATACTACTCTGTTGGAGTCAGGATCAGTAACCAATGTCTCAAATATAGTAATATCTAATCTTTATTCCCATATATAATCTTAATATCATAACAAAAGCCTTTTATCACCGGCTTAAAATCAATCACAGTAATTACTGATGTATCCAATTATGAAAATAATAATTTAACAATAAGAATAAGAGTTTTACTTCAGTCGTGTGGTTAACAGCCCTTTTTTAGATTGCCAGCGAAAGATTTTGAAATCTATTACTGTCAAAAAAGTTCGAGAAACACCGGACTAGGCGATATTAAAAAATGGAAGCATCAACTCATCTTATAAACTAATTCGTTACAACAAATTTCTCTTCCGAAGGTTATTAATCCTAACTTTCATACACGTACCGGTCATTTAAACATTTAAACTCTAAACTATTCCAATTTGCACTCCACAAACCGCCCATTCGCGCGGACCAAAAATATACATAGCCTTTTCACTGTTACAGTATACATTCTCTTATAATATTCTCTAATAATTTATAATAATTTACCTTCCATTACCCTATAATTGAGCATGAAGTAGTTGCATTGTTAGTCAAATTATGCTGTATTTGGTAATTGTTTGCCCGTGTGCGTACGCATATTTTACGCATTTCCGCGTATCTAATTAAACTTAAACACATTTACACATTGGCAAACACAGAAGAGGAAATGGACGCCATATTAGGTTATACCGTAGTTAGTATAAACAGGGAGGAAATGCAGTTGCGAGATAATTAAGCCGATAGACGGTGGACGGTAGA